>JAFFST010052703.1:159080-178138 GCA_022414735.1 Noturus placidus
TGAGTTATTTTGAGGGGACAGTAAATTTACACTGTTACACAAGCTGTACACTCACTACTTTACATTGTAGCAAAGTGACATTTCTTCAGTGTTGTCACATTAAAAGATATCATCAAATATTTACAAAAATATGAGGGGTGTACTCACTTTTGTGATAAACTGTATCTATAATTTGCAAAAGTATGTGAACCTTTGCTTTCAGTATGTGGTGTGACCCCATTTTGCAGCAATAACTGCAACTCAAATTTCTGGTAACTGTTGATCAGTCCTGCACTTTGGCTTGAAGCATTTTTTGATAATTCCTCAGTACAGAACAACGTCAACTCTGAGATTTTGGTGGGTTTCCTAACATTAAGTGCTTGTTTCAGGTCCTTCTACAACATTTCTATTGGATTAAGGCCAGGACCTTGACTTGGCCATTCCAAAACATTAACTTTATTCTTCTTTAAAATTCTTTGGTAGAAAGACTTGTGTGCTTAGGGTAATTGTCTTACTGCATGGCAAACTTTCTCTTGAGATTCAGATCATGGATAGATGTTCTGATATTTTTCTTTAGAATTTGCTGGTGTAATTCAGAATTAATTGTTCCATGAATGATGGCAATTCATCCTGCTCCAGATGCAGCAAAACAGGCCCAAACAATGAGACTACCACCACCATATTTCATAAATGTTATAAGGTTCTTATGCTGGAATGCAGAAGTTACCTTTCTCAAAACATAATGCTTCTCATTTAAGCCAAAAATTCTATTTTTCATTTTTACAATAGTCTTCTTGCCCACATGGTCTTTAGGAAACTGTAAACAGGCAGTAGTGTTCATTTTGGAGAGCAGTGTTTTTCTCCTTGTAACCCTGCCATGAACACCATTGTTGTTCAGTGATCTCTTGATGGTGGACTCATAAAAAATTAACATTAGGCAATGCGAAAAGGGCCTTTATTTGCTTAGAAGTTACCATGGGTTCCTTTGCACCTTCTGGACTTTTACACAACTTTCTCTTGGAGTGATCGTCGTTGTAGACTACTCCTGGGGAGGTTAACAATGGTCTTTAATTTCTGACAGACTGTGAATTGGTGGAGTCCAAAATCTTTAAAGACAGTTTTGTAAACTTTTCCAGCCTGACAATTCAACAATCTTTTTCTGAGGTCCTCAGAAATCATCATTGTTCATGCCATGATACACTTCCACAAACATGTGTTGTGAAGATCAGACTTTGATAGATCCCTATTCTTTAAAAAAATCAGTGCACTAACTCAAACCTGATTGTCATACCATTGATTGAAAACACTTGACTGTAATTTCACCTTCAAATTTACTGCTAATCATAGAGGTTTAGACACTTTTGCCACTAATATGGGTTAATTTTCTGTAATAAATAAATTACCAAGCATAATATTTTTTGACTCATTTGTTTAATTGGGTTATCTTTGTCTACTTTTCGGAAAATCTGATTATGTTTTAGGTCACATTTATGCAGAAATATAGAAAATTCTTACGGGTTCACACACTTATGGGCACAGCTGTATACTGTTCATAAATCTTTCTTTGAGGCATGAGCTTTTATAATTAAAGTAATGTTTTGTAACTTAACATCTTATGTTACAGATTTGTCTAAAACCAGAGTGCTTTGTTTGCAATTACGTTATCGCAAACGCTTGGTTGCAGTTGTTGCTGCTAAGGGTGGCCCAACCAGTTATTAGGTTTAGGGGGCAATCACTTTTTCACACAGGGCCATGATGGTTTGGATTTTTTTTCACCTTTAATAATAAACACCTTCATTTACAAACTGCATTTTGTGTTTACTTGTGTTGTCCTTGACTATTGTTTAAATTGGTTTGATGTTCCGAAACACTTAAGTGTGACAAACATGCAAAGGAACAGGAAATGAGGAAGGGGGCAAACACTTTTTCACACCACTGTAAATGTGTTGTTAGGAAGCTAAGCCCTTTGTTACTATACTGTATTGCTGTCTCAAATGAAGGTCATACAGCTGTTCAGTCTACTGGATCATACCATCATCAATTTATAATCAGTGTGATGAACTGATTGGAATATTTGCATGTTTGGGTTGCCGTTTTATATTAGGCACAGTATCTCCAGGTCTACAAAAGGCACCTAGTTGAGTGATTCTTCTGATCTAACAGAAATATCACCAGAAATAAGCAATAATAATAAAAAGGGGTGCATGTTAATAGCTGAAATGAAAATCATGATTATTTTGCAAATTATTTAAAGCATTGCTCAATGTTTTTTTTCTCCATCCATCCATTTTCCATACCACTAATCCGACACAGGGTTATAGGGAGCCTGAAGACTATCCCAGGGAACTCTGGGAACAAGTTAGGGGACACCCTGGACAGGGTGCCAACCCATTGCAGGGCACAATCCCACACACACACACCTTCACACACCACAGCAGTTGCATCTGGTCAATAGGGGGTGCTGGGGTGCAACTCCCTTCAAATTATCCAGAGAAGAAAGCTACTAAAACAAGTTAAACATAAGTTAAATATATATTACAACATAATTATGAAATAAAATGATTTAATCGTACTATTTGCCTGGTTGTCATATTAGCATTTATTCAAAAATCTAAAAATTGTATTTTGATCATATCTGTGTGCTTACTTCAGATTGTCTTCGGGGCACAGCTCATTGCATGCCAGACACTCCCACTTTTGTTGTTAGCAAATCAATATTGTTTTTATATTTTTTGACCATGTGATTTGACCGTTCTCAATTAGTCTCTTTCCCATCACTGCAAGAGATTGTTAACAACAATGTAGAAGTAGGCACAACATTTATTCCAGATGAAAGAAAATTTGGTTTTATCTTTACAATTTAAAAAAAAAAAAAAAAAAAAAAACTCACAAGGCGTTCAAATGAAAGAAAAAGGATAAAGCTGCTTGGACCAGATTGACCCAATTGACAAATTCAGCAGCAGTCAATTGATTGTGGAGGCGCTTACACACAAGTTTCTCCATCACTTGTCATGGGAAACAGAGTAGGCTTGCTGGATATGACGTAAGTCATGCATTTTATTGCTTTCCTTGTTTGCTGTTTCAGAGTCCTGGAACTGAAACTTTGTGGACATCGACGTGGGTAAGAGACTTAAACATCTTCCTGAAAAATGCAAACACATGAAAGTATCCGCAGCCATCTTGACAATGCTAGGAGGCTACAGTTTTTTGAGTAGCTTAGCTTTGCTGAACATTCAGTCCCTCATTCGGTCTCGCATTACTAACGGTGTGATTATCAGTTTATTTGTGTGTGTGTGTGTGTGTGTGTCCCGGACATTTTTAGCACCACAGGAAACAGCAGTCAGCCTACAATGCATGTCTTTAAAGATAAAGGTATAAAGATCAAAATATCTCTTTAATCAAAATTGCTCTTTAGTCACAAAGTGGATCATTTAAATGCTCATATAAATATCCATCCATCCATCCATCTTCAACCGCTTACTCCTTTTCAGGGTCACAGGGAACCTGGAGCCTATCCCAGGAGGCATCAGGCACAAGGCGGGGTACACCCTGGACAGGGTGCCAGTCCATCGCAGGGTACAATCACATACACACTCACACACCCATTCATACACAATCAGCCTACCATGCATGTCTTTGGACAGGGGGAGGAAACCGGAGTACCCGGAGGAAACCCCCGACACACGGGGAGAACATGCAAACTCCACACACACATGGCCCCGACGGGACTCGAACCCTGGACCCTGGAGGTGTGAGGCGAACGTGCTAACGTAAATATAAATATAAATATATTTCCTCAAAATAATGTCAGAAAGTGGAAAATGAATGAATGAATGAATGAATGAATGAATAAACCAAAGTACACACCTTATTGAATACACCAAAATCAATTAAAACACCATATCTAACGTTGATCAGTTAGCAGACCTTAGGTAGGCTCTAGCTAGAAATGAGGAGTATATTAGGTTTAATTGATTGAGGAAGCCAAAAAATTACCATCATGATAAAAAAAAAAATAATAATAATAAGATGAATTGTGCAGAAGACATCCTGCCAGTGGAGTTCATGTGCTCTCGTGAGCTGTGGTGGGCGGAGTCAGAGCGCGCGTGAGCAAAGGCGGATGCTGATAGGTCGCTGTCCATGGTACCCAGCGAACACGAGCAGATGGGGATAAAGCGGCAACCCGAGCACCTTTATCACAGCGGCTTACTGTGTTCACTTCCGTGTGCGAACTTACCATGTGAAAGCATTACCATGGGGAGCCCGGCGTCTCGCTCTCAGCATGGGCAGTGATGGCTGCATGATCCCCTGGCAGGTTTTATTCTCTCAGGTAAGTCGCGGTGCAGCTTTTGTATCATAACACTCTGTGTATCCGTGCTGTAATATAAAACCGAGCAAGACTGATTAATATAAGGCTTTTCCCCCATAACGGCAGGTCTTTAAACATGTGACAAACCACTGGCTGGATGGCCAAAGGGTTCATAACGTGTTTACACCTCGCATGTTATATTTAAGTCACAAGCTATAAACACACCTGAGCTAGGTAGCAAAGGGGAACAAGTTGAATATTAGATGAATATTAACGTTGGGTTGAGAATCCCTGTGTTCAGCATTTAAAATGTTTTAGTAAGGAATAATGCACAGCAGGGTGTGCTGTGGTGTGGTGTGGTGTGGCCTGTGTTTTATTCCTCTTGTACTACAGTCATTTGCCCAATATGACATTGTATTATTAGTTAAACATCATGTTTATTCATTTATAGTTACAGTTCAATTTAAACCAAATACATAGAAAACAAAAATGTACGTAGGCGGGCCCTCACCAGTCTTTTTTATCAGTTAAAGTTAATAAGACAACAAAATGTTACTAAAAAAATTGTAAACTTCTATGTCCTGACTCTTGGGTGTCAGAAAACGCACTGACTGTAAATATATGATAAGTGCATTCTGATACTGGAGACTACTTACACACACACACACACACACACACACACACACACACACAGATATATATATATATCAATTTGTATAGCGCTTTTTACAATGGTACATTGTCTCAAAGCAGCTTTACAGAAATATCATTTTACATTTACAAGCGACTTACTAATGAGAGCACATTCATACACCAATGGTAGCAGAGCTGCCATGCAAGGTGCTAGCTTGCCATTGGGGGCAACTTAGGGTTCAGTGTCTTGCCCAAGGACACTTCGGCATGGGATCACCCAGGCTGGGATTCGAACCGCCAATCCCACGGTTAGTGGATTAGTGGACAACCCGCTCTACCGACTGAGCCACAGCCGTCCCAATATATATAATATAATTACATACATGTTGTTATATTATTAGACTTACAGTGCTGGCTCAATGCTATAGGCTGTGGGTTACTGGTCAGAAGGTTGGGGGTTCAAGTCCCAGCCATGCCAAGCCACCACTGTTGGGCCATTGAGCAAGGCCCTTAACTCTGTCTGCTCCAGGGTCACAGTATATAAGTGTCATGGCTAACCCTGCACTATGCAAGCTGGAACATGCGAAAAAAGAATTTAACTGTGCTGTATATGTGGCAAATAAAGGCTTCTTCTACTTCACTTTCATGGAGCATCCCCCATACAAATTCATTTGAATGAACCATTACTGTAGAAATGTGGAATTAATATAAATTTGTGATATGTCATGCAGCCGGCACTAGTGTCAGACCTGCTGTTATAGAAAATTATACAGCAGTTAGTTCCGGCCCACTAATTTGATTGGTCGAGCGGCGTTCCAAGAGTGCCTATATTTATTATAACCACACCGGGATGTTTCACTGTGTGTATTACTTCGATCATCTGTATTCGCCATATAAAATTTCACTTCCTTGTTCAAAACAGTTACTACAGTAGTGTTAGTGACATCATCAGTGGACATGGCAAACTATATTTTTCAGGAATATAACTTTTGACTTAAAATAAGAAGGCTCATCAGGTGAAGATGAAAAGGAAGAAGGGAAGCTGATTTCACCTTTAACAGGAATGTACAAATCAATATGAGCCAGGTAGTCGACATGCTATAAAGTGTGAGTATGGCTTAGTTGGGTCTATTTCCACTTGTGGAGCAAGAACAGACAACACATTTGGCCATAGTGTGTCCAAATTTTCAATTACTTGATATTAAATTCTTGCTTGAAGAACTGTTGTATAGAACTAATATTTTGAGTGCAATATTCTTTAAAACTGATGCCTTTTGACCTTGATCTTAATCCAGCTTTTAAGAGCTCTGTGATATGAATAATTTCAGTTTACTGAGCAGTAAAGAGCATATTTAGTCTCTACTGAGGGTTCACACAAACACTACATATTGTAAATCAGTAAAGAGTGGAGGTTATAACAGCAAAGGGGGCCAAATCTGGAATGTTCAACAAGCACATATGGGTGTGATGGTAAGGTGTCCACAATCTCTTGGCCATATAGTGTAGCATTTCCCTATAATGAAGCATTGTGCTCTATATGTAACTGAAGACCAAGTTAGCAAGACTTTTATGCAGACCTTCCAGTGTATGTTCTACTTGGTCATGCTCTTATTAATATGTCATGTGTTGATTAAGAAGATGAACATTTGCCTTTTTGGATTACAGTTTCGTTTTAGGTCTTAGTGTTACAGTGTTAAAGAAAAGGCACTAGGTTTTGTTTACAATTTGGTGACTTCCCGGCTCTGATTCACTCCTGCAGCTAATTATTAAACTAATTATCACATAAAAAGGCATTGTTCTGTGTTGTGAATCTCCAAGGCTATATTTATATAGCCTACACAGGGGATCCTACATGAGCTCCTGAGTTTGTTTACATTTGTGTTTTTACATTTACATTTAAAGATTGTTTTATTTATTATTTATTATTTATTTCATATGCGACTTTTGCATGTAAAAAAACAAAAAGTTTGTGAATGTTGTTTGATATTAATGACTTGGAAGAAAACAGTCCAACACAATCTAATGATGAAGACAAATAAGTCTAGCCATTCAATTTGGAGAAAAGAAATGGCACCCTAGAAAAAGAGTGAGTGTCTATGGTTGCTGATGCTCTGCTGTGGCTGAGCTGCATTACTGGAAGATATAGCACTCGCCGCACTTTGGAGGCAAGCTTTCACCATTTATTCATCATGTTGATGATGTGAGCTGTACCCTGAGTATGCTTTTTGGGTGACGGGCATTTATGAACACACTTTATAAGTGTATAGAAAATGAGCAGTACTGAAATGTTTTGTAAATCTGATGGGAATTTTTTAGTGCACTTTGGTCTTTGAAAACATTTACAGACTCCTTCACTATTTTTGGTGGATGAAGCCCACTGTACATATTATTGTCAGAAATATGTTGTGGCATTTGAGAAAACAAAACAAATATGGTTTTGAATTGTAAGCGATTTATGTAATCAATTGTCTTTTTGTGTGAATTTTTTTTTTTTTTTCGTGAATTGTGCATAATAACAACAACAACAATAACAACAACTTTTAACCTCCTTTAAATTTTTACCAGAAATCAGACACTGACATAACATTCTTTTTTGTATTGGAGAATAGGAACATAGCCAAATCCTTAAAATAAAAAAAAAGTTAAAATAGCCAATCCTTCAGGTCTCAGCAGAAGGATGATATCATAAAAGAACTTTTAGACTATACATTTATTATATACTGTACAGTCATCTGCATAATTATTGGCACACTTTATGTAAATGAGCAAAATAGAATACAATAAAACAAAATTTGTCATGTGAAGTTCAACATATGGTCACACTGTATACTTCTAGTTTAACAATATATAATTTTTTCCACCCTCCCCCCTCCTTTTTTCAGCTCCTACACAATAGTTACACAACCCCAACACAATAGCTTCACAGTAGTAGGTGAAACCTAAGATAGAATAGAAACTAACAGCGCTCAGACTCTTCCAGCCATGGCTATTAAGGCTGGAGAAACTTGTAGAGGGCTCTTGGAACACACTTCCATGCATTTCAAGATCATTCACATTCTGAGTGTTGTGCATGTGGACGTCCGCCTTGAATTTAGACCTGAGGTTTTCAATAGAATTTACAGGAGACTTCGGTACCAAGAAGACCATTGCAAAACACTGACTTTGTATACTACCTTGTTGAAATCATTTATGGCCAAGTGATGACCTCCTGGCAGAGATAAACAAATATATTTTTCCTTGTACATATCAAAATTAAGAATATAATTGCAGAGGTAAGAGCAGCATAAGAGCATCTTGACAACTGAAAAGCAGCAATGAAGTTGTGTAACATTTCTGGTGATGAAAATCGATTTTAAAAAGCTGCTACAAGCATGATTACAGTTATTGTAAATATTTTTTGCTATCAATAATGTAGTTAATAATAAGTTCTTATGAGGTTGATTTGTTGTTTGAGGAAAGGTAAGTGGTGTTTTCATCTGTTTATGTGGAAAATATGAACCATAGTGTGTAACGTTTGTTTTATTGTTTATGTTTTATTCCCATTTCATTTTGCCCATTCTCTTGATGAGTTCTAATAATTCTGTTGTTCCAATAATTGCGGTTAGTCTGTACATTGTATATGATTAACATAGCATCTAATTGCTTTATTGCTTTATTTCAACTTGTTCAACTTTAGTATAATTAGTTGGTCAGTGTTTTCAGAAGCCCCAGATTTATGATGTGGTGAATTTTTGGTAAGTGAAGGATAAGTTATCTTGGTTATGTCTACATTAAAGATGCCGTATTAAGTAGGACTACTGTTGCTTGGATGATACAGTGGGAAGGATGGAGGGACAGGACAAACCATAAACTAATAAACTAGGTGGTGAGACTACTTGTAGTGTATATGATCCTAAGCAGTGGACCTCCCTCCCACATGACATACAGCAAGCATAATTAGTTAGTCATTTTAAAAAGCAGCTTAAAACATATAATTGTAGTTTTAACTTTAGTTTTATATTTAACATTTTATGTGCATTTGGGCACATGGTGGCTTAAATGTTAGCACATCCAGGTTTGGGGGTTTGAATCCCGTCTCCGGCCAGTGCGCGGACTTTGCATGTTCTCCCTGTGCTTCAGGTTCCTCCCGCAGTCCAAAGACAGATTTTGTAAGCCATTTCCAAATTGTTCCAAACTGCGATGGGCTGATCCTAGCTACATGCCTTGAGTTCTCTGGGATAGGTTTCAGGCTCCCCCGTGACCCTGTGTATCGGTATGGAAAATGGATAGAAGGAATTAATGTTGATTTATTTATTTTGTTTGTCTGATTGTTTGCTTTTTTTGTGTTTTTTTCAGTTTATTTTTGTTGTCGGCTCATTGTAATTACTGATTCTTATTATTAATTTTAAAAGCAATTTTAAAATTTCATTCAAAGATAAACAACGAACAGTCTGAAAGCAACAATGCACCCGTTTTTTTTCTTTGTTTGTTTGTTTGTGTTTTTTTTTTTTTCTAGCTCAGGACAATGGGTTAGAAGTGACACTGCAAATCATTGTGTGTATTGAAGATGAAATTTGATAGTTAGAAAGCTCCATAAAGAGAAACAGGAAGTGAGTGCTTGATAATCTTATAAAAACTCATATTTCTGAGAGGATTTGACCTACAAACGTGACAGTGCTCCCCACACACACTCAGACACAAACACTTTCATGCTTCACTACACTCCCCTCCTCTGAAATTGTAATGTAGTGTTCTGGGGTTGCATCATTTCTCCAAGCGTACTGTATGTTTTCATTTGCTGGAGAATGGGTTTCTGCTTTGTTGCCTCACTTATGTACAGTAAAAGCAAAATGCAATTTACTCGGGAAGAAGAAGAAACAAGCTTAAAGTGAAATAACATTCATGTTGTTTCATTTATAAATTATATATGCTAGGATGTGAGGTCTGAGAAGCTGTTAGTGTGCATGCTGAATGGATCTGTAAGCAATAATCTATTTTTTTTTTAATGAACAGGGAGTGTCAGTAAGCCAGTGTCAGCTTTCTTCTTCCTCATTTCTGCTTTGAGGTTCAGAATCAATAAAGAATACAGCCGTATACATCAAAATATACTGTATACTGTACATTTTAAATATGCCATTAACCCATTTCATAGCCAGATATAAATGGTTTAGCAGTTCAATGCAATGTTACATTTAATCATCATTAAATTAAATATCAAAGTAATATTCCTCCCTTCTCACTGTGTGAATCTGTAATGGTACTATTGTTCCACTATTGCGCCACTATTGTTCCATGATGCACAGCATTACAGCACATCACTCTATTTTCTTTAAAAAATGTATATGGATTGTTTCTAACAGGAATGCACACTTTTAGTTCTGTAAGACAAAGCCAGGTCATCCCCACTGTATGGCTCAACAGTGCTGAAGTATATTTGCTCCCTCTAGGTGAGAATTTGTTGAACCACAAAGATCAAACTTGATATCGGGAACAGTTTTGATGTTTTTGAGTTAGTGTGATAGTTTGCTGTTGGGTACAATCACAAAAGGCCACTATTAGGTGTCACATAGCAGAGGATGAGTTACCTTTTAAGGTTCTTCTCAAGGTTTCTTCCTCATTTTCATTATCTCAGGGAGTTTTTCTCCATCATGGACACCTCTGGTTTGCTCAATAGGGATCGAGTTCTATATATAGCATTCTGTAAAGCTGCTTTTTGATAATGCCTATAATTAAACGTGCTATATAAATACAATTGGACAGACTCATCAAGGTGATACACTTGCTAGATATAATAGGAGGGAATTTTTTTTGCATGATATATCTTGTTGATGTGAGAGGAAATGATACAGTTCTCATATAGCAGCTTGGAATTCTACAGATATCCCATCTATACATGTAGTAACATTTACTGTGTCATAAGACTGATGTCTATGTCATAAATGTTACTAATGTGCCATGACAGCATAATATAGTTCAGCCATGACATTAATCCATTTCATAGCCAGACATGAATGATTTAGCAGTTCTGCAATGCCTATGCAGGCAATAGCCCACCAGTTTGTTGGGATTATAAAGGGTTACTTTATAAGCCTTTATAGAAGTGTGGCACAATTTCATGGCTGACCTAGGCATTTCTCGCTGTAATGTTTCAAATTATGTGATCAAAGACTACAGATTTTGGCCTAGGATTATAGGAATCTTTTAGGAGTCTGAAAATGTGTCTTAAATGACCAAATTGTGGCCAAAATCGTACAGTGTGAACCCAGATTTATTTAGACAATTCTGCTTTTGTTGATTAATAGTAGTTTCTCTATTTTTGGTTGTACTATATACTGTACACCATAAGCACATACGTTCTACCCTCTAAACAAAAATATCTTTGTCAAATGAGCCATAAGATCAGGACTATTTACCCCAAATGGTGAGATTTCACAAACCATTAAAGGTCTACAGCATCTTACACAATCTAATGAATTTATACATTCCAATTAAGACCTGCTCGAAATTTCTACAAGAAATCCTTTCATGCAAGGGGCAGAGGCAATAACAAAGCAAGCACTTGGGAAGAAAGCAGCAGCAGATTATGGTTACCGGAGGATCTAGAGTAGTGAGTGATACTAATTAGCCATTAGACATGATGTGCCTTGTGAATTCAGTGCCTTAAAATGTGTGCGTATGATATCTGAACCTTAGATGTGATTCTGTGCATTCAGTATTGTAATAGCAGACACCGAATAATCAGTGAAGTAATAATTATGGCAATAGCACAGTGAAGTGGGTTTCTTTTCCTTCAGAGATTGCTTGCTGAGAAATCTCAATAATCCAGAAAGAGCAGGAATGTGGCTGCTTGTTTTTAATGGATAATGATGTCCTCAGAGATTTGTGCAAGGATTTCCAGCATAAGGATTTCCAGTAGGGATGATGGAATAGATGTGACTGCACATTCACTTCATATGTAGTCTAATAATACAATGGAAAGAAGGTACCGGTACATCTATCCTTATGTTTACCCCAGTACTATATCTGTGTGCGTGTTTGTGGGTGCTTATAGAATATCACTGTAAGGTTTCTGAAGGGAGTCAGCATCATTGCACTCCAAGTGTTAGTGAGTTAGAAAGCATCCATCTATCCCCAAGTGTGATGCGCTCATGCATGTAGCACCGTCCCACTGCAGATGGAATTTCAGCCATTATGGCACTGCCACTATTTTACAATATGCTTTCTTGCACTTTCAGCTCCACAGAGAATGACTATATATGTCACTTCATAATGCCATTTTGCTTGCATGCAATTTGTTAAACTGAGTTGAAGAATGAGAAATAAAGATATCAGGGAAAAGGCTGTAACGTGGTGCTCTCTGGGTAACATTAGCTTTGTGTAATACAAAACACACTCTAAATGGTCCAAAGCCTTGTTATTTACAGTAAATGAGTTAGTACTTGTTATTGCTTTATACATATTGAGAAAACTTGTTCTAGATATATTGAACATTATGAGGTTTCTGTTATATTTTATGCATTTTTACTAGCCTTTCATATTATTCATTATATACAGTAGACTATACTGTATGTAGGTATTATAGTTATTCTATAGGTATATATGTTGCAGAGTGGGTGACATTTTGACATGTTCTACAAAATATAGTTCTGAAAGCTACAGACATTACTATGATATATACAGGAGAAAATTGCATTTATAATTTTTTTTTTATTAATGCAGAGTAGGAGAATCTCAGACATTTTGACATCCTGTAGTGGATTACAAACTGTACTGATTTTTGCTACACCATGTAGCTGTCCACTGTAGCTAGCAAGGAGTTAGACATGTTAAGGTCGGACTGATTGTTTTTTACCAACATGTTGATGTTTAAACTGCCTCCATACCCAAAAATTGGTAATATATATTTATGATTTTTTAACGTTGAGGTATAGTATGACATAGGCAGAAAACCCCATTCCTGATTTTTCATCTTTTTCATCAGTTTGCCAGAATTCAGCCGAAGTAACATTTAACGGGTCTTTACCAGACTGATACACATCATTTGACCTTCTTTTCTGTGTTACCATAGAATCTTAAGCAAAAAGAAAATTGTTGAATTAACTTAAAATATTACCAAATTGTAATGCCCTTACTTTATTTTGCTGAGAAAAACAATTGCACATCTGTTTATTTGCACATTAAACAGTACTGCGTGACTATACTTATAACAGCTCATTTACAGGAATATCAGAGTTAGGAGAAGAAAACTTGAACCGTTATTAAAATGGACCAGTGGAAATATGTCCTCACTGAGGATCTGAGTCATCATGAGCTGTGAATCTCATCTACCTCTTAATTCACTTAAATATTGTAGTGAGACATGAGTCTAAGAGTAGGAGAATCCTTTTGTCGGCTCTGAGAGGTTGTAACATTATCGTGGAGCACATTTTCTCGGACATGGCTGAGATCTAATTTGATGTGTCACTTTTTTTACCTGTAGATCCATCCAGTTACAGATGGATTTTCCAGTCAATCTGAAGTCCATTTTTAGTGATTTGTAGCATTTTGGTCTTTTTGAGTCCACTGCTCTAATGGATTACTGTCTTATTATTTCATATTGGGTCTGTAGGGATATTATATATAAGCATTCTTAGGAAGACTCACGGATGGACTGAAGAATGCTTTAGGGTACTAGATTGTGTATGATCTGGATGAACAATAAACAAGGCAGTACTCTCCCCTGTATGAACATATACCCAAACAAAAAGCTTGTATTATGTCAGAATGAATAATACATTAATATAATCATGCACTTAGGTCTTTAAATGAGTTTATATACTATTAATAAGTATTTGTCATATAATGCAGTTTATTGTAATTAACAATAATTTTGTAGTCAAAGCAAAACTGTGAAAAATCCTTACAGTTGTATATCTAATAATGAGTACCGTATTTTCCGCACTATAAGGCGCACCGGATTATAAGGCGCAGTCTCAATTACGGGGTCTATTTCTGTACTTGACCAATACATAAGGTGCACCGTGTTATAAGGCACATACGGTTGTTACGCCAACCAAAGTCGCACAACATTTGCACAGATTTTGGAACTCAGTCCACATATAAGGCGTACCGGATTATTAGGCGCACGGCCGATTTTTGAGAAAAATTAAGGCTTTTAGGTGCGCCTTATAGTGCGGAAAATACGGTACTGTATTAGTTTTAAAATAAGTAAATAAAACCAAGCTAATGTAATTATATGATATATTTCTGTAACAATTTTCTCAAACAGATTCACTAAAATATTATCTAACCGTCTTCTTTTACAGTGCTTTTATTTCTCTCCACATGTCTGTGTTAATATTTACAGTGTAAAATGTTAATAAAAACAAAGAGTGACTTGTAAATGTACTTTGACTTGTATTTAAACAACAAAAAAAAAACATATAAAGACAAGGTATTTGATGTTTTACCTAATCATTTGCATAGTTTTTGAAGATAAACATTTGTTTTGAAATTTATGCATGCAACACGTTCCAAAAAAGTTGGGACGGGGCAATTTAGGACTAATAGTGTTAGGACAAGTTGAAATAAGAAGGTTTTGTGAAACAGGTGAGGCAATCGTCTAATTATAGTATATAAGGAGCCTCCAAAAAAGGACTAGTGCTTCAAGAGCAAGGATGGATCAGCCGATGCATCAGCGAATAATCCAACATTCCACAAAGACAAATCGGTAGGATTTTGGGCATTTCACCTTCTACAGTGCATAATATGAGTAAAAGAATCCGGTCAAATCTCGGTGCGTAAAGAGCAAGGCCGAAAACCACTTCTGAATGCGTGTGATCTTTTTTTCAAAAATACATTCAATTCACAAAGTAAAACATCAAACAATGTGTTACTAATGTGTTCTCAATATAGTACAGGGTGAATTGAATTTTCAAATGACTATTTTTTGCTTTTTTTTTTTTTCTGCAATTTGCATACTGTCCAAACTTTCTTGGAATTGGAGTTGTACATCTGTGGGTTTTTTTTTTCAGTACACTGATTTCATCACCTAACATAAGATTAAACTCATTTTTATTCCTAAATGAAAGCACATAAGCAAAAGACCATGCAGTCCACGGTGATGAGTATTGCATGATTAAATGTGCGAATCAATTTCTTTTTCATGGTGTGTATTTTGGTTGATTTTTTCAGTTAAGGGAAATCGTTTATTGCATGGGTTAAAATTTCTACATACTAGGGCATGTACTTAATTTATAATATTTGCAATGCTGAAACTGTATTTACTTGTACATCAAGTGTTGTTCTTTCAAGAGTTTGTCAGTGTCATTTTAAAATTAAAGCATGTTAAAGCAAGGTCTCTCATTTTAAATGTATTAAAAACTGTGAAAAAAAAATCATGATCATGTCATCTTCAGTGTGTTTCATTGCATTGTCTTATATTTGCAGCAGTGGTTTGGAATAGTGTACTCACCCACAGAAACATAATCAGTCAGTCAAGTTTAAGCTCTAGAATGAACCAGTTAAAATTTTAAGGTTTTTTTTCTGTGTTTCAGAACTTGAAATGTTTTATTTCTTGTTATTGTTATTATTTATTTATCCACCTACCTACCAAATACTGGTGTGTTTAGACTTTAATTGTGCTTTTATATGATATGTACTTTAAGTTGCCAGGATATTATTTACTAGATTTACCAGAATACCCTATAAAGTGCCTACAGGCAGTGTCTACAATTAATAAAATTTCTACAGTAGTAATTTAATAAACCATTCACGAGGGAAACTGTGTTCTGGGAGATGTAGAAATGTGGGAAAAAGTGTATGGTGTTCTGGGAAGCTGTGCGTGAGTAACCTCTTGACCCTCTCTTCAGGATTTGATGTGCTTTGAGTTGGCGAGTCATTATGCTGCTGCACCTGTGTGGTGTTAAGGTCAGTGCCCTTCACAAGATATCATCTCCATCCTCCTCACTCAGCTTTCACATCACAAGACTCTCGGTGTCCATCAAGGCTCAGTGTGGGGTCATCTCAGCATTGAATGTGTGAGAGAGTGTATGATTTGTGTTTTTTTATATTAGGGCAATAAGTGCTATGGATGTTCTGTGTCTCCAGGGATTGTGTCATTATCTGTAATCACTTCATCCTGTGTGCTTTTTCAGATGGCATTTCTTTTCTGTACAAATGTCTCTTTCGCTTGTCTTCTTCCACAAGGCTTCATTTGCACCGAACCAAATGTTCCTTTGCTCTGCAGATTTGCCCTAATTTTAAAGAAAGTCTGATAAAGGCCAAGTTTTCAAATCATTACCAAAGTTTGTGAATGTCACGACAAAATTTCATGGTATCGCTAGTAAACCACAGGTTGAGTATAACCACCATATAGAGACAGTGATGCAAATGATACAAATAAGCATAAATTGTGATTTTTATCAATCATATAACAGATAAATAACTTGTAGATGTAATGTATGAAGTTTAAACTCTATAGTTTTTCCAAAGTAAGCTTTGCATTTACAAATTATATTTAATTATATCTTATATAGTTACATGGTTATAGTTATCTATTTACTTAAATGGATACAATAGCACTGTTATACTATACTGTTATACTGTGATTTGTGATCACAGACATACTTATATTCACTACAGAATTATGAATGTGAGTGTGATAGTTCTTTTCAAATACAAATTTTATTGGTCAAAAACAATTATACACAGTACAACATCCAGTGAAATAATTTGTACAAGTTCCCAGTGGAATAAAAACAGAATTTATGTGCATAGTAGAAGTAAAATAGAAAAATTTACAATATAAAGGACACAAAAGGTACAGTAGATGGCAGAAAAAGTATGGACTATATGTATGTGGAATTGAGGCAGATATGTGCAGCTGTATGTGCAATAGTGTTGTGCAATATCGAGCTGAGGTTCTATAAACAAGAAATTAATATCGAACAACTAAAATTTCAGACACAGTATAACCAAATACACTATGTGGTTAAAAGTATGTGGACACTTGAACATCACACCCAATTCTGTATGTGGTTCTTCCCCAAACTCTTATCACAAAGTTAGAAGCCCACAACTATACAACTATAAGAGGCTATGTTCCACCATGACTATTCAGCTGTGCACAACGCAAGCTCAAGGAATACATGGTTTGCCAAAGTTGGTGTGGAAGAATATGCTCTATATTTATACGGGCTTATCTTTCTTTAAATGTTTGTGATTCTTGTTTTATATGCAAGACCATGGTAGACCAGCATGTGCAGGACTTTTCTCCCTAATTATTACTAATTAAATCCTCATTTGAGGATGGTAATCAACTAAAACATCGATTAGGTTCTAGTTATTAAGTAGTAAGGTAATTCAGAAATTACTGACCTGAGCTCAGGATCAAACCCGAGACCCTGAAGTGACATGGTGGCAATGCTACCCACAGCCTCCAAATTATTCAAATATTGGCAAATTTATTGACTTCCTGTCACAACCATTCTATATACAAAAGGCATAATTGCATCCTCCATGAATAATATATCACTGATTATGATGTCCCATTCCCATTCATTGAAATATGTCTTGTTAAGTTTACACTGTTTTACACATCCAGTCAGTTGGTACTAGCAGATCTGATCTGCCTAGATTTCTTGTTTTTTTAATGATCATAGACTCGAATACCACAAAGTAATGTGCTTGATTGTCTGAGCAAATTACATTAACACAGAGACAAGGCCACGCTCATAGTAACTTTATTCACATGAAGCTGCGCATTAGATCTATGGCAATGAACCTAAATGGCCTGTGATAATTGATATAAGTAGTGTGCAGATGCACTCTCGCTCACGCTCTCACTCTCTTGCTCTCGCCGTCTGTGTACAATCTGCACTAAAACTCAGTAAGACATGGACGTGGCAACATCGTTGTAACATGTTTGGTATCTCTGGCGTTTTCTTCTTCTGCAGAACCTGTACCAGAGCAGGTTTCTGACTGCTATGTCCTCTCCATCCCGGAGCTCCCAGAGCCATCGCCGGTGCAAAAACAGGGCACGCTATAGCCTCACAGCTGAGCAATGCCCCCCCATCGATCCCAACAACACCGTAACCCTGCCGCGATCCTCTAGTGACCCAGACCTGGTGTCAACTCACAGCCGCTCCACCCTCACAGTCAGCGCCTCGATCTACAGCATCGGCCAGCCACAGGACCTCCTCATCTGCTGGGACATCAAAGAGGAGGTGGATGCTGGAGACTGGATTGGCATGTACCTGATCGGTGAGTTATCAGATAATCTGTAAATAATAATAATAATAATAATAATAATAATAATAATAATAATAATTTTAAAAACAATCCAAGCTATCTGTAGTTTATGATAGAATGAGTTTCTTTTTTTCTGAAGTTTCTGTTCTCCTGTAGATGAGGTTCTCTCAGAGAACTTTTTGGACTACAAGAACCGTGGGGTAAATGGATCCCATAAAGGGCAGATTGTTTGGAAGATTGATGCCAGCTCATACTTTATGGAGTGTAAGTATTCCCTGCAATTTCTTTCTAACACTCCATCTTGCAGTTCAGATGAGATGTCTTTTTTTTTTTTTTAGCAGTTTGATATTAACTTCAGGGCAGAAAAAAAATCACTTGCTCCTTTTTTTGCTGCATAATGCAAAGAAAAAACAATCTCCATACAGCACATATAATTTACATAGAAAAAAGGAATTTGACTTTAGAATGAAAATATATTTTACTGCCAGTATATATTTACTTCCTAATTCTGAAAGTGTTGTCACACGTTGTAAGAATATAGGTTTTTCTGTGATTAATTAACAGTTTTTCTTCCATCTTGGTGTCACAGTGTCATATTATGCAAAATTTGAGTCATTAGGTACTATTTTCCCATATACAGTCATACCACTACATGAGCCATTAGGACATGTTAAATAAAACAAATTACCACAGGTGAATTGTAGAACTACTACTGGATTTACTTTAGTTTTGTGCCATTATTTAGGCTACATCCACATTAATTCGGATCAATTTGAAAGCGCATCTTTTTCTCCATGTTGGCCTTCCATCCACACTGAGACAGGGTTCTCTTTCAAAAGGAACTTCGATGTTGCTCCGGTATCTGAAGCTTGTGTAAAAAGCTTGCCACGTCACCCGATCATGGCAGGCCTATAAGTAGAGGCATGAT
>JAFFST010052703.1:187478-233525 GCA_022414735.1 Noturus placidus
AAAGTCAGTTTATAACATTTTTGACATGCGTTTTTCTGGATTTTCTTGTTATTATTCTGTCTCTCACTGTTCAAATAAACCTACCATTAAAATTATAGACTGATCATTTCTTTGTTAGTGGGCAAACGTACAAAATCAGCAGGGGATCAAATGCTTTTTTCCCCCACTGTATATGTAGCTGTTTTTTACACAAATAGGGGGAAAATAAGCTACCATTTTCTCATTGTAAATTCTCTCTATTTTTTTTTAAATGGTGACAGGATGCACAGTTTCATGAATAATTATATGCTGGATATTTCCAAGCTAGTAATTGTTTGCACAATGTGTCAACATTTGCCAGGAAAAACAACATCACTCAATTGAAGTGCCAAGGCATGCAAATCCTTTTTTTCTGCCAATAACCTGAATTCTGCTTTAGAGACATGTTTAATTTATTAGTGGCTTGTTATATTGGGTACCTCCTGATGGGTTTTAAGTTGAACTAAAATCAAATGTTTGATGTCATTTACAATAGGTTTGCTTTATATTGCGCATAATACGTGCATATTTGGTAACTTTATATCAGTAGACTGATATTGCTTAAATGATACCTTGATGAGGTTGTTGTGTGATGTATTTCTGGTGCCTTTAATGCTTTTATATTTACATAGCCAATGAAGATATGGCTTCTCCCTCTTACACTGCCTCTTGCAAACCGTTTTGGAAAGCTTTTTGGAAATGAGTCAGTGAATGGAAAATATTTTCTCACTTTAGGTTGTTCAAGAGGGTTGTTTTCAGCAATTAGTGGCTAGAAAGCAAAATACTCTTGAGCCACAATTGCCTTGCCCTACATAGAATAATCTGCAGTTGGTCATTAGCAGTGTCACTCACATGTGAAAGCTTGAGATTCCTGACCATGTTGAGTAAAGGAAACGACTAGACTGTCTAATGATAACTAGAAGTGCGGCTTCTAGATGGGTGCCATTATAATACTTAGTAAGAAAGATGTTTAACTTTTTTTTTTTTTTTTAACAGAATTATGTCTGATAAATACTACTCACAGACTAGCTATGTCTACATTTGTGTCCAGAAATATGTCAATAAAATGTATTCCCTTTTAGCATGTTCCATTTTCTTATCTAAGAAAATGACACAGAAGGTTGTATGGCTGTGGGACAGAATCAGTCCTGGGGAGGGGTCAATGGTGATGATGCCATAGCCACCAGGCCAATAGAGAATAGTAGAGAATAATAGCAGAAAATAATATTTCCTTTTTTTTTTGTCCTTTCATTATATAGCTGAGACCAAGATTTGTTTCAAGTATTACCATGGAGTGAGCGGAGCACTGAGAGCCACCACCCCTTGTGTAACAGTGAGAAACCCTTCTGCTATTGTGAGTATACACATGCACACACACACACACACACACACACACACACGCGATTGCTGTTGTCTGTGACCCTAATAAAACATGACAAATGATGTCACATGGGTTAATGAGGCTAGGGGCTTGTGGCTAAAAGCAGAAATCCACAAAGCATTAACAAGACGTTTACATTCAATGCCCATGTATTGGCATAGATTTTAGACATGCTCCAATAAACAGCTGAAAGGGGTATGTTATTTCTGTCAGAAGAGGCACTCTATGGACACTTAATGTTATTTTTTTCAAATTCAGATAAAAAAAAATAACTTCATTATCTCACAAAAATATTAACAGAACAATTTTTCCATCACTGCAAAACAATAACTGTATAAGAGGAGGTGTATAGGGCTGAGAATGTCTTTTCACCAGTAGTTGTATTTGTTGTAAGATAATAATAATAATAATAATAATAATAATAATAATAATAATAATAATAATAATAATAATCTTTATTTTATAAAGATAGACATAGCTCTTTTTCTGCTTGCTTTATAATTCTTAGATTTTCATGTATGCTTCTTTTTAAACTATTTTTTTATTCAGTTTTTCATCCATTTCAAGAGAAACATTGGTAAGGTAGAAAAAAATCCAAAAAAAAAAAATGGGTGGGGGTTGTGCAACAGCTGTCTAGAACTTAATGTTCCATTTTTCTATTTTTACAGACACATCATAAGAAGCTTAGATGATCATTTGATCAACAATCACAAAGGGTTATATAGCGCATCAAGACTCTCATCCTGTACTTACTGGACTGTATTGACTATGCTTGGTTGGTGTATTAGGTCCCATCTTTCCATCCATTTCCCATACCGCTTATCATATGCAGGATCACGGGGGAGCCTGGAGTCTATCCCTCATGGCACCAGGCGGGGAACATCCTGGACAGGGTGCCAGCCCATCGCAGAGCACAAACACACACTACAGACAATTATGAAATTCCAATCAGTCTACAACACGTGTCTTTGGAGTGGGGGAGGTTTCCTCAATCACCCAACATGCTAACCACTAAACCACCGTGCCCCTCTGTATTAGCTCCCATGTTTCCCAATATTTTCTGCAAAATATATTTCACAATTTTAGTCCATAGCATTATTGTTGGGGTTCTTGTTGCATCTGCCTTCTCGTTAAAGCCTTTTACCATTAGTGGTTGATTATGCAGCTGTCTATAAAACGATCACTTATCCAATTATCCATGGTAAATATAATAGAGACGGATATTCTATGCATCATGTCTTGGAGCATGGGTTTATCCAGTTTGAGTGGCGTGTAATTATTGAATAAATGTTGCAACATTCACATCCATGGTTTAGAGGTGGTGAAATGCTGCTATTTTAGCCTCACAAGCCAAGCTTCTAGGTTTGGCTAGAGAGTCTAGTATTTTCCCCCTCACTATACTTTACCAATAACTGGCAACTTTAAAAGAGGCAGACTGACTTTGCAAATGCATGTCAACCATATTTTAAGCTAAGCTATATTATAATGCACTTTTGAAAAACTAAATCTCATGTCTGAATAAGCAGAAATTAATTATTCAGACACTATCTCTTTATTGTAACAACAATGGACAAGATACAGTGTAGTCTTTAAAAATACTTTTTTGTTTGTTTGTTTTTATTTTTATTTTTTCTTGGCTATAACCAATATTATGTAACAGTTGGGAAGAAAATACTTCAAATATGCTACTGAAGTCAAGAGCAATTTAGCAAGTATTTTCTTTCAGGTGATATATATTACTGTTTCGTAGAGGTGACACACACAGAAAAAATACACTTATAGAACAATGAGATATAAGGGAGTTCAAGCTTTCTACAAACTGCATTACAAACTTATAATATGGTTTCACACACATGGAGAAAGTATATGGCATAAACCTTTTTTAAGTCATCTTGTTCTAAAAACCTCATTGTGCTCAAAGCGTGCGTTTCCATGTGCCTGGAAGTATGTATACAATGATTTGCTTATCAGGTAGTAGCCTTCAAGATTCTCAACGGGTGGCCAGATAGCAGTTCAAAAAGCTGTCAGATTACGGACCAAACTAAGGGGCCAATATGTTCATATGCAACTCATCTACAGCAGTTCTATATGATGAATATCAGTGCTAAGTAACAAGCAGTGTTGGCGAAGCTACTTGAAACTGTAGCTTTTCAAGTTAAGAGCTACTCATACTTTGAAGTAGTTGAGCTACAGACAAGCAACTCTTTTAAAAAAGTAGTTAGCTACACTACAAGTTACTATGAAAAAGTAGCTAACTACATTGAAGCTACTCAAATGGACAACATTTTTAGTATTTCATGATTGTGAATCACCTTATGAATAACTGGGTATACAGTTAGTGCTTGAAAGTTTGTGAAGCCTTTAGAATTGTTTATATATCTGCAAAAATTTGACCTAAAACATCACACAAGTCCTAAAAATAGATAAAGAGAACCCAATTAAACAAATGAGAGAAAAATATTATACTTGGTTATTTATTTATTGAGGAAAATTATCCAATATTACATATCTGTGAGCAGCAAAAGTATGTGAGCATTTTCTTTCAGTATCTGGTGTGACCCACTTGTGCAGCAATAACTACAACTAAACATTTCTGGTAACTGTTGATCAGTACAGAACAGATTCAACTCTGGGAAGGTTTTTGTGTTTAATCAATGAACTGCTTGCTTCAGATCCTTCCACAACATTTCTATTGTACTAAGGTCAGGACTTTGACTTGGCCATTCCAAAACATTTATTCTTCTTTAACCATTCTTTGGGAAAATGACTTGTGTGCTTAGGATTGTTGTCTTGCTGCATGACCTACTTTCTCTTGAGATTCAGTTCATACAGATGTCCTGACATTTTCATTTAGAATTTGCTAGTATAATTCAGAATTCATTGTTCCTTCAATGACGCCAAGTCGTCCTGGCCCAGATGCACCAAAAACAGGCTCAAACAATGATACTACCACCACCATGTTTCACAGATGGGATAAGGTTGTTGTGCTGGAATGCAATGTTTTCCTTTCTCCAAATATAACCCTTCTTATTTAAACCAAAAATTCTATTTTGGTCTGATCTATCCACAATTTTTTTTCCAACAGCCTTGTAGCTTGTTCATGTGATCTTTAACAAACTACAGATGGGCAGCAATGTTCTTTGGGAAAGAGCAGTGGTTTTCTCCTTGCAACCCTGCCATGCATATGATTGTTGTTCAGTGTTCTCCTGATGGTGGACTCATGAACATGAACATTACCCTGTGTGACAGATGACTTTATTTGCTTAGGAGTTACCCTGGCGTCTTTGTGACCTCATGGACTATTACATGTCTTGCAAAGGGATCTTTGTTGGTTGATCACTCCAGGGGAGAGTAAAATAATAATAATAATTTATGAATTTGTATAGCGCTTTTTACAATGGTACATTGTCTCAAAGCAGCTTTACAGAAATATCATTTTTACATTTACAAGCGACTTACTAATGAGAGCACATTCACACACCAATGGTAGCAGAGCTGCATGCAAGGTGCTAGCTTGCCATTGGGGGCAACTTAGGGTTCAGTGTCTTGCCCAAGGACACTTCGGCATGGGATCACCCGGGCCGGGATTCGAACCGCCAACCCCACGGTTGGTGGATTAGTGGACAACCCGCTCTACCGACTGAGCCACAGCCGCCTAAAAGTAGTCTTGAATTTCTTCCATTTGTACACAATCTGTTAGACTGTGTATTGGTGGAGTGAAAATTCTTTAGAGATGGTTTTGTAAACTTTTCTAGCCTGATGAGCATCAACAACTCTTTATCTGAGGTCCTCAGAAATCTCCTTTGTTCATGCCATGATACACTTCCACAAACATGTGTTGTGAAGATCAGATGCTCATAGATCCCTGTTCTTTAAATAGAACAGGGTGCTCACACACACCTGATTGTCATCCCATTGAATGAAAATACCTGACTCGAATTTCACCTTCAAATTCATCTGCTAATCCTAGAGGTTCACATACTTTTGGCACTCAAAGATATGTGATTTTGGACCATTTTCCTCAAAAAAATAAATGACCAATTATAATATTCTTGTCTTATTTGTGTTAGTGGGTTCTCTTTATGTATTTTTAGGACTTGTGTAAAAATCTGATGATTTAGGTCAAATTTATGCAGACATATAGAAAATTCTAAAGTGTTCACAAACGTTTGAGCACCACTGTAATTGTCCATCCATCCATCCATCCATCTTCAACCGCTTACTCCTTTTCAGGGTCACGGTGCATAAAGAAATTAAACACAATTTAAAGATCAGAAGTTTTTTTTTATTATTATTTATATACCATCCATTAATTAGACCACAATTAAAATTGAAATTGTGGATTAATAATAATAGTAATAGTAATAATAATAATAATAACAATGTAATGTAATTAAAATCAGAAATATAGCCTACTCATTTTAAATAATGTGTACATTAGGCTGGTTATCAATTTAAAATGACAAAAAAATCACCTCAATATGCGTGCTTAAATTTGTGCTTGAACTCTTGGACGTTGACAGTATTTAAATCTTTTATTTACAAAGATTACATATAAAGGTGTAAGATTTATTGTTCAATCACTTATGGCACATGAACTTCAACAGATAACGCCATGGATAATTGGTTTTCTCATTTTCTAAATCAGTCGCCAACTCCCGCTCCATCATGGATAATAAGGATGAGTGTGTCGACCTCGAATAATCAATATTTCTGCTAGGTCCATAATAATACATGCAGTGACTTTTTCAACCACTGATTTAATTAATGAATCATGGAAATAATAATAAATAATAGAAGGCACTTTTACTCTTGCTGCTCCCTTAAACAGGATGTTAAAGACTGTTGTATTTAGAACATAAAATAAAACCTCCTCTATGTACTGATAAACTTTTTATTTTATTTTATTTGTAAGTAAATGTAAACATTGTGTTGTGTTGCTTATTAACATAGCACCAGTAATATTCTCTGTATCAGAGAATAAACTCCAGTGTTAATTTATTATGGGATTATCATTTACCCACCCCATACATCATGTAACAATGTGTGGGTGTTCACTTTACATGTTCATCAGACGGTCTCTTCCTGTCCATGTAAGCTACAGTGAGGCTCTTAATTCCTGTGAAGCAAGCAGGCACCGCAGATATGTAATAGAAAGGACTGTTATAATTGGACAAAAAAAAAGAAAAAAGTAGCCGTTGGTCACGCTACATCAATACTTATTTGAAAAAGTCACTCGTTGGTAGCGTCACTACTTGTAGTTACAGTGGGAAAAATATATATTGGACGTGTCACTATTTTTTTCATTAAATATATTTCCAATGAGGCTGTTCACATGAAATTTTCACCAGACATCAGTATTAACTAAAGAAATCTGGAAATATAAAAAATTCACAACATTAAAGTCCATAAATGAAGTTATGTGTAATAAATTGGAATGACATAGGAAAAGAGTATTGAACACGGTAGCTGAAATTTATTTAATACTTAATGGAAAAGCATTTGTTTGTAATGACAGCTTCAAGTCACTTCCTGTATGAAGAAATTAATGGGCCGCAGTATTCAGTTGTATTTTGGCCCATTTTTCTAAACATATTGTCTTTAAATCTTGTTCAATTGGATTGGATTCAAATCAGGTGATTGACTGGGCCATTCTAACACCTAGATTTTATTCTCTGAAATCAATTGAGAGTTTGCTTTGCTGTATGCTTTGGATCGTTCTTCTGAAAGTCGACCCACGCCTCAGCTTCATCATCCTGGTGGATGGCAGCAGATTCTTCTCAAGAATCTCCCAGTGAAGGGCTCTATTCATTGTTCCTTTATATGAAGTCGGTCAGTACCATGTGATGAAAAACAGCCCCACACCATGATGCTTCCACCTCCAAACTTCACTGTTGGTATAGTGTTTTGAGGAGATGCGATTTCTTCTCCAAACATGGTGTGTGGTATGACAGCAAAAAAGTAAAATTATGCTTTCATCTGACCAGACTACACTCTCCTAGTATTTCAAAGGCTTGTCCAAATGAGTTGTAGCAAACTTTCAACAAGCTTCGACATTTTCTTTAGTAATGGAGTCTTGCAGGGTGAGTGTACATAGAGGCCATGGCAGTGGAGTGCATTGCCTTTTGTTTTCTCTGTGACAATAGTACCTGCTGCCTCCAAGTGTATCTGGAGCTCTTTCTGAGTGGTCCTTGGCTCTTGGGCTACACATCTGACTATTCCTCTGACTCCCTGGTCAGAAATCTTGGAAGGAGCTTCTGTGCATGGCCGGTTGATGACGAGGTTGCGAAAGTCTTGGGAGAGCTCTTTGCTTTTACCCATCATGAGATGTTTCTTGTGTGACACCTTGGTAACAAAAAGCCTTTTTATAGACCAGCTGATATTAATTTGTCCAGATAGGGGGTATAATTACTTAAGGATTTCAGCTGGTTGTTTACCTTACCTTGCCTTGGAGAACTGCTTATTCTTAGTGTGAGCAACACTTTTTTCCTGTGTCATTCCACTTTATGGCACATAACTTTATTTATGGACTTTAATGTTGTGAATTCTTTATATTTCCAGATTTCTTGAGTTAATACTGATGTCTGGTGAGAATTTAATGTGAATAACCTAATTGGAAATATATTTACTGAAAAAAACGGTGACGGGTCCAATACTTACAGTATTTCCCAAACTGTAACTACTCCCCAACACTAGTAACAAGCATATGTTTACTTGCTCCATATACTCCATATGCCATGTTCTGCACCATCAGGATGTAAATTCTATAGGCTACAGAGACTTTTCCCATTTTGAAAATGCCTGATAGATGTTAGATTTTAGCCTAATATCATAACCAACCTTCCCTGTGTCAGATGCGCTATCTGCAGAACATCAGAGGATGAGACTACCTTTAGTAAAAACACAATTCATCATGGCTGTTTTTGTTGCACACTGTGTCAGTTTATATTGTCACTTCATAATTGATGGATTGGATTCTGAGAAAAATGTTGCACACTGTTCCTAGTCTGCTGCCTTTAGGGCAGCTGTCCATTGTTCCGTCTATAAGATTAATGTGTCACCTTTTATTTGTCTCGATGACCCTCTCTTTTTCTCTCTCCCAGCTTACAATGCTTCTTTGTCACTAAATTAGATTAGAAAGTGGAGTGGTTTTAAAAGTCATGGCAATCAATCAGTGCATGTCCAGATTTGTCCTTAGTTAGTACCTGACATGTCGATTCAGTCTCCATCATTTACCATTCTAACCTCATGCACACACTTCTTTTGCTCCCTGAAGCATAAATAGTCAAGGCATTGTCCTTTCAATATCATTCTCCATGGTTAGCATCAAGCTGAAGGGTTTCCGGAGATAGAGTTACTGTAGCCCACTGCTATTGTACTGCCGCCACCCCAGGAAATGCTGAGCACCCCTGAACTTGATCCCTGTGCCCTTTCTGAGGGCGGTATTTAAAAATAACTGCTGGCGGAAACAGACACAGAAAAGCCAGGTGTGAAAGTGAGAGCCTGGATGACAGGCAAATGGACTGCAAACTTCTCCATCTATGCACATGCACCACATTTACGCACTTTCTCCAGTGCTGAGTCTGAGGCAGGCTGAATTTGGACTGATGTCACCCAGTCAGACTGAAGGCACGAGGAGGAGGAGGAGGAAGAGGAGCGAGTGCTCCATCACCTGGATGCCTGACTGGGTGAAGGTACATTATCCCTTTACTGTAATGACACTGGCTTAGAGTGGTGGAGGTATGAGGATGTGGATGTACAGTAGAGTAGACGGGCAAGGTTCAGGTAAGTCGGCAGCTTTCATGCAGAATTTTACGCACGATCTCAACAATCTCTGAGGAGACGTGTGAATCAATGAAGAATTCACTCACAGCTTTACTTGGGTGTGTTCATTTGCCAGGCTGCTACTTCTGAGCTGATCAATTCACCCGGTGTGTTATTGTTGTTATCTTTTAATATTATTATTACAAGTTAGCCTTCTGTGTCTCAGAAGATTGAGAGTTTGATTGATGGTCATGTGACTCTTACATTTACTAAACTGTTTGTGTTTAATTGGCACTTGTTTCTGGTCAGAGGCAATTACTCAGAGGCAAAAGAGAAGAAAAATTTTAAACATACAACTTTCACCTAGCCACATTGCATTGCATTCTTGGTTCATTTTGCAATTTGTCATTTCATTCTTAAAAGTTGAACAGATTTAGTCTGGAAATGCAAGATGGAAGCTCTGCATTTCCTGTGTCCGTTCAGCATAGATATTGAGCAAGTCTGAAAATAATTAACGTGATACTTGCACATGGTGCAGTATTGTACGGAGTAGGGACAGCATGGTGCAATGTGATGCGATGTACACAACAGACTCAATAAGCCAGAGCTGTGTCTCAAAATCACATACATCTGGAGTATTCTAAACCTTTTAACACTTCTTTCTAACCTATTTTCTTATTAATGTTAGTGTTTTTTTTTTTTTTTATCGTATCCTTCAAACCTACTGAAATGTCCACTGTGTTTACCAATATACTGGATATTATGGATTAGTAAATACTTTTGAATATGGTGTCAAAGCTTTCTATTTGTGATATAGCTCATTAAAACAATTGTGACGACAGTTGATCATTTTAAGGAGAAATTAAAGCGTTTATGTATTTAACATCTGCATGATTTCCCCCAAATGAATATATTTTCCCAAAAAATAGATGGCATGAAATCACAAAACATTTTGCAGGTTGACATGGAAACCTAACAGACAGATGTTTTGGAGTGACACAGGCGAGTAAGTGCATCTGTAATCATGTGTAAAATATACACCAGGTGTTTTTACTGTCTTTCCATTAATTTATTTTGATGGATGGATGGATGGATGGATGGAAAGCACTTATAATCTCAGCCTAAAAATAAGATTTTGAGTGTGTTGCATTCACTCCTCACGAGTGTGTTGCATTCACTACTCACATGTACACAGTGCATTTTTTCCTTAATGCTGTCAGAAAAAAAGCATTTTCACTCTGCCCTTTTAGCAGATGAAAAGAATGTGTTTCTAAGAATGAGGTGTGTTTTTGGCTGTCTGTCTCTGGCACACACTGCTCATGCCTAATCTCAGCGTAAGCACATTTAGGCAGTAATGTTCTTTTTGTCCTTTAGGATCAAATGACAGAGGGTTTGATGATGCTGCTGACAGGACAGAGCGGAGTAGCCTTTCTTTGAAGGTGATTCATTAATTCAGTGCTGCTCAAAGTTGTTTTTTTTTGATGATGATGACGACGACATTTGCCGTTTCAGAATTTCAGAGCAGTTATAATCCCAAATGAATACAAAAGTGTACTATTGTTACTGGTTTGAATAAACTAGACAAAATCACTTGCACTAAGGATGTGTATATTAATAAGAGTGGAACTGACTGTACTCCCAGAGTGTGGCTTTGTTTGCATGTAATCTTTTTTAGTAATGGAATATGTATGAAGTAAGCAGATGAAGGTAGCTTTGTTTGTATTCCTGCATAAGGGAGGCTGTCAGGAGCATGCTGTATTTACCAGCAAAGTGACTCTCTCCAAGCATCTCCTCAGAAATCAGTTAGGTAAAGTGGGAGATTATGGCTAAGCGTGAGCAAGTATCATTGTACCTCAGGCCATGCTGTAAATCCATGCTCTGATTGATAAATTGATGTATCTTTATGTATGATGCTCTCTGCTATTAAAATGTGCTGACTCACTGCTGCATTATGATTTATCAATCATACAGCATAGCCTTCCTTTTATTTTTCTTCCTTTCTCACACCATCACTTCCCCCCTTGCATCTCAGTGCAAGTCTATTGGAAATCTACACACATACACAAGCACTCAGCAACAGAAGCCCATTGTTTCTCCTCCATGTGGATGGCTCATAAAACAATTACACACAGCACGGCGGAGCTCAGATTTAAGCTGCATATTCTTTGACTAGGCTAAACTGTTGCTACCCCCTAAACATGTCTTACACTTGACTGTGGGCATAAATAGTAGGAAAATTTGTCTTCTCAATATCTTCCCTTCACAGGGTGTGAGAGCAAGACAGCTCTTCACTTTGAAGGTAGTGCTATAACAACATGCCTGTTATTATTAATTGGTGAGAATTTGGTTTGAAATGTATTAAGATGACAAAAGGGCTTTCATACTTGCTGCTGTTCTTTTGCAGCTCCTAGCATCATAAAAAGAAAATTACACCTTGAAACACATTAACTATATTCATATCAGCATATTTGTAACATGTTTAGTGATTCTGGTACTAATTTGTTAGTTGGCGCTGTATTTGCATTATACCTGTGAGGCTGACATCACAAAGACAGATGAAAATGGTCAGGTGTTGCCAAAGACTCGGCTTGGCTTGTTGGCAATCTACAAGATATTAAGTATGGTGGTGGTGGTGGTGGTATTAGCATGAAAGTTAAAGCTTTGGAAACTGATCTGTTTGAGCAATGTACATATGAAAAGGTGAGAGTTGGACAGGCAAAAAAAACTAAAGCACCACTGCTTCAGTCTCTTTAGGTAAAGATGTAGCAAGGGCCAAATCCCACTGGTGACACTATCAGCAGTGGTAAATGGTTAACCAAATTGAAAATAGACCAACAGCTCAACTCAGGATTAATTATAAAGATTAATATGCCAGTCATTCATGTTGGACCTTTTCCGGTTTATACCAAATCCATTATGCGCTCGTTATCTGACAGACTAAAGATATAATTCTGATTCACACTATCATTTAACTCATCACTTTTGCCTCATCTATCCCCAACCTGCCATGTCATCTTAATTCGGATTCAATGGCAGGCTAATGAAACTGATTATAATGCTGGGATTACAGGCTCTAACAGATTATTTTAATCTGGCTGTGTATTTGAGTAATCTGTGAAAAGTCTGTTGTTGTTGTGCATCTGTGTCATAGGGGAGTGTGGGGTAGTCGTCTGTGTAACGGTCAATGGAATAGGATTTGCATCTTATTTTGGGGCCAGTGGACCAAACACCTGCTCTTCTTTCAGCTTGCTTGCTCTAATTTCCCCTCAATGCTTACTGAGCCTTTATATCTCTTGGATGCTTCTTTGTGTAGTGATTTGTGATCAACAGCTTTCAAGAGGATTTGAGGAAGATTGCATCTTGGCCATTTTGCATGTTTTCCTTCATGAATATTAATTGGTTTATGCAAAAGGACAAAATTGATGGTGGTGTCAAAGGAAGTAGATTAATTTAGCCCTTGTAATGAGTTTCTAAAACTACAAAACTTCGGGATTGTCCAAATTAAATTGAAGGCATTAAAGTGGCATGAACACATTACTGATGATTAAAAACAAAACCATTATTTTATTAGTAATGTGAACATATGTAAAAACTAGAATCGAGTTTACATATACTGTAAATTTTCAGTAATTCATTTTTACATTTAGCAGACGCTTTTATCCAAAGCGACGTACAAATGAGAGCACACTCACACACCAATGGTAGCAGAGCTGCCATGCAAGGTGCTAGCTTGCCATCGGGGGCAACTTAGGGTTCAGTGTCTTGCCCAAGGACACTTCGGCATGGGATCAACCAGGCCGAGATTCGAACCACAAACCCCACGATTAGAGGACTAGTGGACAACCCGCTCTACCGACTGAGCCACAGCCGCCCTATATTCATGCCAGTTATACAATTTGAAGCCTACCAGTTGATGTTTACATTAATGTGTGTTCTTATATGTAAATTTACACAAACTCAGGAGCTGGTTTTTCATAGGTACAACATTTCACGTGTAAATAAGAACTACTTATGAATTAATTTATTTGCATCCAGCCTAATAACCAAGCCCAGTCTGTGAATAAGAAAGAGAGGCTGTGAAAATGTTTCCTTTAAATTGAATTATAGTGCGGTATATTTTCAGAACATACACTTGTGTCTACATTCTTAGATTACATTCATTTGATTTTGAATGCTTCTTTACTCTTCAGAGTCCCTCTTAAGATCCAAGCTCATGACAGCTGTCAAAAAAAACAATTAGTACACTCTTCTGTACAATATCTCATTTAAGTCATTTTTCCTGTACCAAAAAGTAATACCATACAAGTATTCTCTGTAAGTTACATCCACTAATAGTGTGCAAAATTTATAATAAAGTGTGCACACACACACACACACACACACACACACACACACACACACACACACGGATGCAGTCTGTATAGACCTGGCCAGACATTGTCCATCAGTTTCTCTATTAGAGTTAAAACACAGTCACTTCATCATGAGCACACTGCTCTCTCAAACCGTCTTGTCCCTGCTCTTACTGAAATCCGAACGAGTGAAGTAATGAATTATGTAAGGTACCCATCTTTAGCCAACCTGCCAGAATAGTGTATTAGCACTGTAGCATAGAAGAGAAATAATGGAGAGGAAATAGAGAAAATGGATGGTGGGAAAGTGCCAAGAGTCTTCAAAGTAGCCTGCCTGAGTCTGATCTTCTCCTCATACACCCACTGCTATTTTATTATTTGAGCATCTGTCTTAATACTTTATTTTTAGTTTATATTTAATATATTAACCTGCCTTAGTGCAGGTTAACCAAGACTATAAGTGAAAGCTTTTTATTCATTTATTTATTTTTTTATCTTTCTCTCTGTATGTCTCTCGATGTAGGTCTTGAAGCCTGTGGTAACTCAGGATGTTACTCAGAGTCTGTGCAACAGAAGGCTCATCAGCTTCTCCCTGTCAGGTACGTTGACAGTAAAACTCTTCTCTTGTTTTATTTACAAGTTGTGAAAAATATTTTTGTTAACCCTGAACTACAAAGTAATCATAATTGAAGTAATTGATATGTATATGAAACTGCACTGATGATGCAAAACTTCTCCAAAACTAAATATTGTTATTGTTATGTATTGTGATCATGGTTTTGTTTTTATTTTTTGTTTTTTCAAATATTGTGATGTACTATTTTAGCCATGTACCTCACTTATAACAATAGAAACCGAGAGACAGAATCTATGTGAATGAAATCAGACAGGACGTCATGGGCAAACACAGGCAAAAGGACAATACAAAGGCAATATGACAACAAGACACTCAAGAATAGGAATAACAGTCAGAACTGTATATACTGTAAATACTAAGTAGAATTTATGGGTTTATACACATATGAACTAGGAAACAAACGAGATGTCAATGAGAGAGCTAGATTAGTACTGAGGAGATGCAATTTGCTGTTGGGAAGCATTTAGTGTTGCTAAGTATGGTAATGGTGCATTAATACTCCAGTAGGTGGCTAAAAGTTCTCACATATGGAAACAACCTGAGCTAATATTAAAAACATTACTGTTGGATGTTTAAAAGTATTCACTACTAAAATATAAGCTTCAGTATATATTTACATATAAGTCTAATGTGTCATATAAAAATCTGATATCAGATATTGATTTCAACATAAACCTTCAACACACGATCCATTACTTTGTCAAAATTCAATTTCAACAAATGTTATCAGATATATATATATATATATATATTCCTCCAAAGAATGTTTAAAAGGTAGCACATAAAAAGGTGGTTCTGTTTGAGAATAGTAATTGGTGGACATGAAACTTGGCTCGCAACTATGTGTTTTCTGCCTACAATAATAGGCAGACACTTAGAAAATCTAGAATCATCTTCAGTTGTCTTCCCTTTAAGGCCGATAAAGGTTCTTTGTAGATCTGTACAACAGCATTTCCTGATGAAAGAGAAACCAATACAACATTGAGGAACCATTTTTCTAAAATTGTTTCTCAGAATTTCAAAATCTAGAAGACCAGAATATCTATTTTGCCCTTCAGACTTCATCATACAATGTCATACATATAATCTTACATCCACATCAGAATCTATCCAAAATGTGCAGGCCCTGCGAACATATCACAGAGTGTAAACTGCTTGTGTCTGTGATGCCCAGAGATTTGCAGGAAATTATTCATACCTTCTGCCACCTGGCTGCCAAGATCACTGATATGAAGACATGAGATATGCTTAGCCCCTAGTGTACATATGCTGATGTTGCAATAACAAATAACAGTGCCACATGGACACACACACACACACACGCACACGCACACGCACACGCGCACACGCACACGCGCACGCGCACACACACACACACACACACACACACACACACACACACACACACACACACACACACACATATATATATAGATAGATAGATAGATAGATAGATAGATAGATAGATAGATAGATAGATAGATAGATAGATAGATAGATAGATAGGATGTCTTTTGTTTTTGAAAAGGTGCCAAGATATTATGGGATGTATAAGGTTCTCCATGTGGGCTAAAAGTTGTTAAAGAATTCAAGAGCTTTGCGATTTTGTTTAGTGAGAAGCTATTGATTATTATTAACAACACAGCTCTGATAAGTAGTGCTGGCTACAAGGTAATTCCATGTATAGTGTTTTAATCCACTAATGTGGATTAATGTATGAATGTGTATGTAATTGTGCCCTGCAATGGATTGGCACCCTGTCCAGGGTGTACCCTGCCCCGTGCCCGATGCTCCCTGGGATGGGCTCCGGGCTTCCCCTTGACTCTGAAAAGGAGTAAGTTGTAGGAGATGGATACATACACACACACACACACACACACATACACACACACATATATATATATATATATATAAGAACACACATTTGAAAGTATATTCCCATTGATATTTTACATTTTTTAGTACACCTGGGTGACTAGGAACAGGAAATTGTTCAACCATGACTTCCTCTTTCACAGGGGTATAAATATGAGGTAACACATAGGCCAAATTCCCTTAGTTATTCATAACAAGGGGAAAGACTGAGGAATATAGCTGTGATGTGCAGCAAAACGTTGTTGAGCTTCACAAAATTGCAAGAAAAGAGCACATTTCCACAAATGCCCATTTTCACCATCAGGGCAATAATCAATAAGTTCCAGTCAACTGGAAATGTTATGAATCAACCTGGAATTGGACGTGTGTCTATATTGTCTCAACACACTGTGAATAGGATGGTGAGAGTGGCCAGAAATCTCCAAGGATCACAGCTGGAGAACTGCAGAAGTGTCTTGGGGTCAGAAAGTCACAATCCGAAATCACCTACATCACCACAAGTTGTTTCGAAGTGTTTCAAGAAAAAAGCCTCTACTGTCATACAAAAACTCGAGCGTCTTCAGTTTGCCAGACACTACTGAACTTCAGATGGGATCGGGTTCTATGGTCAGATGAAACCAAAATTTACCTTTTTGGTAATAAACACCAGAGGAGGTTTTGGAGCACACAGAGAGGTATCGATATGGAAAAGTACCTCATGCTCACGGTTAAATATGGTGGTGGCTCTTTAATGTTTTGGGGCTGTTTTTCTGCCAGAGGACCTGGACATTTTTTAGGATACATGGCATCATGGACTCTATCAAATATCAACAGATATTAAATTAAACTGGACTGCCTTTGTCAGAAAACTTAAAATGGGCCATGGTTGAATCTTCCAGCAGGACAATGATCCAAAACATATATCAAAATCAACATTAATGGTTTACTGACCACAAAATCAAAATGTGAAGGATCTGGAGAGATTCTGTATGGAGAAACAGTCTCAGATCTCTTGTCGTGTATTCTCCAACCTCATCAGGCATTATAGGAGAAGACTCAGAGCTGTTATCTTGGCAAAGAGAGGTAGCACAGAGTATTGACTAAAAGGGTGCCAATAATTGTTGCATACCTATATTTAACAAAGATATATTGTGTTTTGTTCGCATTTGTTTGATATCCTTTAGAGCAGAGTATTTTTGTGAATTTTTTGAGAAACATATCAAATGGTTAAACAATAAAGACAATTTTTCACAGATTTGCTCATATTTACCAAGGGTGCCAATATTAGCGGAGGGCACTGTATATACAGTACATGAGCGGATTAGAGTGGGCATTGATGTTCCCCAGCAAACGGAGAGTTGATCAATCTCATTGATCTTTACCAGAGAAGGACACAAGTGGCACTGTTGACAACATCTTGAGAGATCTCTCAAAACACTAGACATGACGAAAGTAAAAAGCTACACAGTGTGTGGGAAGGTCTGGGAACACCAATCCAAACCTTAAATGCTGTTCATGAAAATGCAATGGCAATATTTTTATTTGCCTAGGCCATCTTCCTGCAAATCATGTTGGTTAAGGAGTCAGTTTACTAAAAAAAACAGACATTCTGCCTAAAGATGTCCAACAGCATGCTACTCAAGTGTAATTTCCTCACACAATTAACACTTTGATGAAGTTGTTGTATAGACACATGCCATAGAGAAAGTGACAATAAATTGAGGTTGCAATCAGATACTGTGTCAAACGGTCCTTAATGGAGCCATTTTCTTCTTTTTCAATTTTGAGGATAACCAGATTTTAAAATGCTATAACTTTTGCATCTCAGTCACAAACATCGGCGTAACCACGCATGCTTTGGGGGGGGGTCATCCCCCCCCCCCCAATGTTGAGGAAATACCAATCTGTCCTCCCCAATATACAGTACAAAATATTTTCTATATGTCCCCCTTTAATGAATCCTACAAACGGATTCTATTTATTTATGTCTATTCCTTTTTAATATATTTACGCTTGTTAATGAAAATAGGTGTGTGTGTGTGTCCCTCCAGTTGTACACTTGGTTGCGTCCATACTCAACGCAAGTTTGTTGATATATTTTAGCAGCTCAGTCTGTAAGAAAGCAGCCAAGCGTAGAAAAGTGCAGCAGAACATACGAGCTTTTTTCAGACAGTAACTAGATACCTAAATAGTAGGTAACCTTAGCTTAGGCATCATACCATGGCTTGGTTTGTTCTTAAGAACATCAATTAACTTTTGATATTTGCACACCCACGAAGTAGGCTAGGCTAACGTCAGTTCCAGTTTTTGACCATTAACGTTACATTCACTTGCATATCCTCCTGCCGAGTTACATCTACCCACAGGATGTCCACAGCATGCCACAATTTCCCCATGCTGTGGGAGCTTCCATCACTCAGAAATCAACGGAATTCAAATGGTAACTGTAATCCTAAAACTATGTTGTAAATATGCGAATTTTCAGTATCAAACTTTGGATGTTTGGGGAGGGGGCGGGCTTGGACCCCCCCAATGTCCATATCATGGTTACGCCCTTTGTCACAAGTAAAGAGAAACATATTATAATAGGAACAATTTTTGGTGTTTGGTTCTCCCAGGCCACCACACTTATACGGACTGCAGGATTAAGATGATCAAGGTTCTACAGTGTGCTTGCTGTTGTCATGTCAACTGTACGTTAAAGTGTAAAATGAAACGTCAGCCACACTCATCACTATAAAACATTTGGCTTGAGACCCTCTTTGTGTGTACCTTTCTTTAACTTGGGAATGAAGAGAATAATTGGCTCCCATGACAGTCTTTCCATTATTCCTTCCATTATTCTTGTTTGCAGCATCCCTTGGTGTGGTGAGTGTGAATTTTTGAATACCTTCTAGGGAAAGCACAGCTGGTCCATATACAGATGAGTTGGAAACATAATGGAAAAGTTGTTTATCATTTTGCACATGAAATAAGGCTAAAAACACCATGTCAGATTTGTTTTGCTTCCTTATCACCAGAATGATCCAGGAAAAAAAAATGACTGTAAGGAAATCCACATGTTCACATATCCTCCAGTTGAAACTGTTGTCAGAGGTGTGGTTATAGAAAAGCAGATTTGCTGCTATTTAAGTAAAATTACAGAATATGAACTATCTGGTCATTGAGTAGGGTTATTATTCCATTTTTGGGATCTCAAGATGCATTATTTGTATTATTTCTCTGTAACATGATCTCTTGAGTTCGGACATGGAAAATAAAAAAATCTGCTTAAAAGGTATTTACATTCTGGTCTGATGCACACCATGGAATCACATTTACAAAAATCGGAAGTATTTTCTTAAAGGCACAGGGTAAAAGTACTCATCTGAGTTACCCAGATCTATAGCCAGAGGTTATGTTTTGTGGTGAGCAAAGCATCACACACACATGCTTACCATCTTCTGTTCCCTGTTTAACATCAGACATCCAGGCAGTGGGTTTGAAGAAGGGGATGTTCTTCAATCCTGATCCATATTTGAAGATAGCGATCCACCCTGGAAAGCATAGCATCTTCCCTGCTCTCCCTCACCACGGTCAAGAGAAGAGATCTGGCATCATTTGCAACACCATCAACCCTGTCTGGAAGAGAGAGGTCAGCCCTCATCTGTATCGATCGTTCGATTGATAACCGCTGTAGACAGACCAACAGACACTAGACAGAAACACACTGTAGACAGACAGACAGAGACCCTATAGACGGACAGATAGACAGACAGAGAGACAGACAGATAGATAGATACTTCACTTGAAGCTATAACAGCAGTTAGGATTGTATGATGGAACAGCAACATACAGTCTGAGCAATTTGTCAAGATATTTGGATTTTCAAACAGTGTTTGATGTGTCTTTTATGCTACTACACTGTTTTGTCGTGCACTGAGCCTTGACATCAGAGTTTTTCATTCCTGCTTTGTAGTCTTTGATTGCACATTGCTTTCAGCTTTCAAAACTAAAGTGCTGCTTTTAACAGTTCAAACATTTTGTCTGTCTGATTTATCTCAACGGATTCTAACACAGAAAGCAGTGTTTATAAGAAGATTTAAAAAAAAATAGAGAAAATGACAATTAGTGGATAGATCATTAGATACTATAAGAGTTGCGTAAGATAGTGGTTAAGATAGTGGACTCTTGATTGGAAGGTTGTGAGTTCAAATCCTAGCAATACCAACCTGCCACTGCTGAGGATTATGGGCCGTGCTCAAGGGCCCAATTGCTCAGTTGTATAAAACGAGATAAAAATGTAAGTTTGAATAAGGGTGTCTACTAAATGCGATAAATGTATAATGAAGGAGTTTTTTTTATTAGATTTCCAGCCATTGACCTGAACTTCATTGTGGCAGTTATAACATTTAAAGTTCTTATTGTTAGTCATGGTATCTAAGCATCTGATCACACACTAGTAGCTTTTTTTTTTTTTTTTTACAAAACAATCCAGGCTTTTTGCACTTGTATAAAAACAAATGGCTCACTTGACATGTATTTTAACTATAAGAACACTCTTACCATTCCTAACTGACCTAACAATGTTGGAATTTTTCTCAATTCAACATCTCTTAAACCTTGATTACTAACAAGACTTTTTTTTCCCACTGGAACTTACATGTTTAGTTTTACACACTTGCCCCGACAGCAGCAGCGCTTTTTTAAATCAGTCAGGTTTCAATCCAGGAGCTTAACGTGTTAACTCCAAAAATAGATTTCTAACAGCCAGAGAGTCTTAACCATCCATGAAATATACAACTTATAGCGTTCGGCAGCCATCAGCACATCATGAGTGTGAAATATGGCTTCATCTCAGACTCAGTGCATGGCTGATTGTGCAGAAATCCCTCACAGCGTGGCATGTGATCTCGAGACTGATGCTTCTCTCAGAGATAATGGAACCATTATGAGCCTTGGGAACCCTGGTGACTTGAGCCTAACCTGATGTGCACAGCTACTGGGGATTGACTCATAGTACTTTTCTAGTTGAAACTGATACAGTGTATTGTTTCACACTGTCTATAGCTAATGCCCAAATTGAAGTGGTATTATATGTGAGGGTTAAAATCAATATCTATCAATAGCTCAGCAATGAAACTATTAGAATTAAACAATAAATTAGATCATTAAGTCTTGACGATGGCATAAGAATGATGTAGGGCAAATTATTACAGGTTAGGGTATTATTACAAATTATTTTCTTCCATACATATCTGGGGGGGGGGGGGATGATTGCAGATTATTTACTCTTTCACTACACCCAAGACTGTATTAAGCATGCACCACCTCCATTAGCGTTTATGACATGTTATAGATGTGTCAGCGACAGGGTCTGGGGAAGGAACCACACCCAAATGGAGATCAAAACTACAGGGCGTTTCACTCTGTATTGTCACCTGACATGACTGTGTGGGCTAGAAAGAAATAAGCCCCAGCCTCATGTCTTATAAAACATTGATGGTGCTCAAATGAAGAGGAAGGAGAAGCCCTTATTTTTAGATGTATACAGTGAAGATTATTTCTTCGCATATCCAAGCTTGTTAGGAAGATTAGATAGATAGATAGATAGATAGATAGATAGATAGATAGATAGATAGATAGACAGACAGACAGACAGACACACACACACACACACACACACACACACACACACACACACACAGTATACATACATACTTTATTGATCCCCGAGGGGAAATTCAAGCACCCCTGGAGCAGAGAGGGTTAAAGGGCCCAACAGCGGTAGCTTAAAGGTGCAGGGGATTGAACCTGACCTTCTGATCAGTAACCCTAACTGCCCTTCCTCTCCGGGGTGATAGCAGCTGCCTCTATCCAAATTCATTATAGGAGAATTACTCCTTTTTATATGAAAGTATGTACAGTACTCATGGTGGGTGGTTTTATTTCTCTTTTGTACCTGCTCCTTTCCTGTCTCCATGTGTTTATCTTCATCAGTCCCTCTGGGTGGGGAAAGTGTGGGGGAAGGGAAGCTATATGCTCAAATGTGGAGATTGCAGCAAAGCGTGACTGTGACGCAGTTAAACGGATCTCCTCTATGGAGAGACCGTAAATCATATTTCCTCTCCCTCACCAGCGATTTATTGGACTGAGCTTGCACTCCAACATATTGCTGTATCCTCTTCTTTTCTTTCCTACTGCCAAGCCACTGATCAAAAGCAGGAAGCTCATAGGTGCTTTAATGGACTCTCTACAATGTTTGTCCTACTATCCTTATGAGGACCATCCTTTAATTTGCTTTTATTTAATTAATGCCATGCTTACACTTAATCTAATCTTAACTTAACCTCAATAACCAAATGGTAACATTTTTGCTCTTGGTTTTAAAAAAAAAGCCCCTACCAAGGTATAAAAACATTCTCACACACAAACACATAAGACAAGATTATTCTTGAGTGATGCAATTTGTGCCATTTGCAGGCAATTCCCTCCAGTTTGAATACTATTTTTTTTTTTTCTCAGACCTGCAATGCTGCATGTTCAGGGACAATATCAAGTAATGTTACAGTAACAATCACAACTTAATTGATATGCAATAATATATGTCAAATGAAATGAAGTAGGGCTAACTAGTAGAGGATAGGTGTTCAGTGGCAAATGGGCATATTCAGCAGTTCTGACACCAAGTTCTATTGCTTCACGGTTACATCATCCAGTTTTCAACCATTCTGAATAATACATTGAATAGCCACAGTTTGGTACAGTTCTCTGCACCATGCTTTTTTACCACTACCCATTTTCCAAAAAACCTTCATTTACATATTTAAATCTTTAACATGTACACCTTAGATTCAGCCCTTGAGTGATTGAGACAATGCCAATTTATGCAATTACCATTCCTGCTATATTTACACTGCATAGTGTACCAGAAGATTGCAGAGAACGCACACATATGCACACATATTCACATCAAGCGGCAATTTAGCAGAGTGAATTGCCTTATCAGCATGTTTTTGGCAAATGGGAGGAAACAGGAGAATTTGAAGGAAACCCAGTGTTACAGGCTAGGGTAATGTTTTACCTACCCCAAATACAGAAATATTAGTTTTTTCAGGAAGACTGTTTTATTTCCACACTGTCCAAAAACATTACAGGCAACAAGCAGGAAGTAATTTCTCCAGAGTTAAGCAAGGCCAAAAACAATAGACAAAACCAAACCCTAACTCTGCAAACAAAACTACCTTCACTAACATTAACAAAAAGTATGAAACTACAAAATGGTTTCTTCCTAACCCAATACCAAGAGAAAGTGATAAAGGAAATGGCAATTACCTCAGTCTGGCAGTGGTGACAATAAGTACATAGAATATATACACTCAACCACCTGTTGCAGCCTAGCATGGTGATGCCTCCCTCTAGGGATATGAAGGACAGCTGTGATGCAACATTGCTACCTGCTGCACCACCATGCTGCCCTAAAATATATAATATCTGTAGATTTTGCATTAAAGCTTTCATTTGGCTGAGAGCCATGATGGATTCAGTGCAGATGGAGTCAGTGCTCAGTAGAGCGATCATTATAATGGTAGTATCTGTCAAACACATGCACACTGTTAGTGTTTTTTTCACCATATTGTGTGGTACAGCGCAGTATCATACTCATAGTGTTTATATGTATGTTGTACTGTTAATGTGCCATGGTACTGGGGGACCAAACAGAGACATATAGGAGGAGCTTAAAATTGTGCAGACAATTGATTAATTTATAATGCAGTCATCACAGAATCATCATGGGTCAATCCTCAAATTAGACAAGTATTTTTAAAAACTGGCTAGATCAAATTAGTCTTCATAATCTGCATAATTTGGTTTTCAGTTTCTTCTTAAACTCTTACTGTATGTGTCTCTTCACATAAAACCAAAGACTGAGTGAAATGTAAAGCAGGCCTTAAAACTCAATGTTAATTTATATTGTCAACACTAATATGATGAGGGAAATGATATCACCACTCAAAAAGCTCTAGAAAGTTCCTCTTACTTTCACAGGTAACTTTATATGATGAGGACTATGCTATAGTATTTGGTCTGGTGAATAAGACAGCATTTAGTATCCTAAAAATTATAGCCACATTAAAAAAATTATAATAATCCTACATATATTCTTTTATCTTCTGGTAAATGGTAATTGGATCTGAGTATATAAGAAGCAGATGAGGATCAGAGGTTGATTCTCAGTTCCAAATCCATTTATATCTTCGCTCTTAATGGCCTAAACCAGCACTTTCTTTATAACCTCTCTAGATGAAGTTGAGTGCTATGCCATTGATTATTTTGCCTGGAGGCATCAGGAAATCCCTATTGTTTTTGGTTGTTTAATTGGTGGTTGCTGCTATTATGCTATTTTTGGCAACGAGCTATCTTGTCAGTTTATGACATGTATAGCTTATGTATGGAGCTTTGTAAAATCTTAGATAATGTAGAAACCTTAAAGGTTCTGTAGTTGTTCCTCTGGGAGAACCTTTAAATGTTTTACACTATATAGCTAAATGTATGTGGACACCTGACCAATACACCCATGGCCTTTCCAAAACTGTCAATCCAAATTTGGAAGCACACAATTGTCTAGAATGTCTTCGTATGCGGTAGCATTAAGCTTTCTTTCATTGGAACTAAGAGGCCCAACCCTGTTCCAGCATGTCAATGCCCCTGTACACAAAGTGAGATCCATGAAGACATTATTTGTGAAGGTTGGTGTGGAAAACCTGATTGGCCTACACAGAACCATGACCTCAACGCCACTGAACTACTTTGGGATTAACTGGAATGACGGCTGTGCACCAGTCTTTCTTGTCCAACATCAGTTCCCAATCTCCTACACTCTTGTAGCTGAACCCCCACAGACAGACTCTAAAATCTCATAAATCATAAAAGGTTCCATCTAAAACCTTTTGTGGAAGTTAAGAAGACTTAATTATCCAATAAACTATTAAATAATTATTGAAGAACCTTGTTTTCTAATGGGTGAGAATTTATTTGAACATCAAGGTTGTTGCCAGTGTTCCAAAGTGGACAAGTTGCTAAAATTTTTTTCCTAAAACAGGACAGACTAATTGTTAGTAGCTTGACCGCATAGTTTCCTGAAGCAATATGCTGGGTCATTGGATCCATTAGATTTCCCTGTATGCACTGTAGTCTGCTCACTGAACATTGTGCAACACTAGTGGGCACAGTTTCAGTATGTTATTAGTATCTATTTTATTACTTGATCTGATTTATATAATAGGTGATTTTATACCACAGCACTGTTGAATTCCCAATTCTGATTGTTTGTTCCCAACTCTGACAGTAGTTCTGGCTACAAGGCAAATCACAGGTTTAGAATAATGTAATTGTTCTAATATACTATTGTTTCTATAGTCAAACTTACACAAGGACTTATATGGTAGACACTCCACTGTACATTCATAAATGGATGTTTAATAAACAAACAGACAAAAAAAACCTGAATGTATTAACATGGCAAAGTTTTTTGTGAGGAGATTATTTGTCATTTTTCAAAGAATTGTCGTTGCTTTGTAACATTCACAGGTAAATTTGTAAGTTTTCTTCAGCATGAAGGGCTTTGTGGTTTTTCAGCGACATGACAGACTGCAAAAGAAGAGAGGCATGTGAGAGAATGACATGATAACAAACTTGTTTTCCGGACATCCAACAACCTTAATGTCACGGTTCAAAGGTACAGACAGAAGCAAGCGCAGATTCTCAAGCATTTAATGAACAAACAAACAACAAAACAAAGACACTAAGACAACTAGGCAAAATTCTGTAGCTAAGGCTAAACATAAGCGATGAAACAAAACATGGTACAGGGACAAAGGTCAAGATAGACAATGCATAAGACGAGGAAGCAGTACAAACAGTGGCTATATGTAAGTGCTTGTTAAACAGAAAAGTGGTGCAGGTGATCATGTGACAATGATGTAGTATGGTGCAGTGGCAGCTGGGAAATGAAGTCCAGAGTTACCTCCTTGATATATGACACTTAACTGTAACTTTAAATTATTTTTTATTAAATTGTGGTAATATAAGTGTAATAAAAATTCATGATATGCTATTTTTGGAGATGATAATTTTCTTCTCTTGCTTTGAACTGCATCATACCACCTTGTTGTTATTTTCCTAGAACAGCATGCACCATTTTCTATCAAAATTTTAGCCACTACAATATGTCACAATACATATTGTATATGTAGTTTTCGTAGTTCATATTTCCTGACAGGTTAAGCAACAAAAGCTTACTGAACATTAGCAAGCTATCAAGCCATGTTAGATAGCCTATCTAGCACCATAGAAAATGATTGCATTAAGTTAACTTTGGCTAATATTGAAGTGCAAAAAATATATTTATTATTATTATCATTATATTCATAAAAAAATTAATGGTTAATGCGGAGTTGATGCCATTTTAAAGTCCTTTAACCTTTGCCTGTTATGTTGCTTAGCAACCAATGCTTACTGCTTGTTGAACATTGGATTTTTAATATTATACAATATGTGTTGCCATTTTATAAAAGCAATAAGCCATATTGCTTTACGAATCTATCTTAATAACACTGGCTAATGTGCCTAGTTAGTTGACATGAAATCAGTTAGCTCACTCTCAGCATTGCTGTCAAACATGAGCAGCATGGAGATTAACAGCACCACATGGGAACCCGTCCACCACACCACTGCCTTAGGCAGTGGCCTATACAACCTAATAGATGAGCCATCACCACTTTCCAACACATTACAGCAGTTACTTTATGGTTAATTGTTAGAGGAATATCAGCTACTATCAACTTGTCTTTCTTTTACTGCTGTTCTTTAAAGAGCATCATTACTGCAGCATTCCACATGGCCCCAGGGTGAAAGAATGCAGCATTTCAGGAGAGATCATTACATTCCCCTTCTGCTAAAAATGTCTCAGGATCTATAATAAATGGTAACGCTATCTGGATGAGTTTTGTAAGCATTGATTAGGAATTATTGTGACAGCCAAGGCTATCCTGACATTATGTCTAGCTGTTGTGCCCTGGTTAGGAATTTGAGAACTGTTACAGTAAGAAGCCCTGTGTTGCTTTGTTGAGACTGATTTCAGTTAGCACACATGTTTAACTTTTTCCCCAATATCAGTTTTACAGGACTCATTCCTTTTCTCTTTTTTTGTATATTTAATTATTTAAGATTGATTGTTAATTTTTAAATACAGAAAGGCAAAGTTACATACCTAGAATAGTGTTTTGGAGAAATGGATGGTCTTAATTAGGAAAGACTCTAGATTTTCAAGATTTGCTGAGCTAAACAGGGGGAAAACCAGCAGGGGAAAAACAGCCATGTCCATTTAAAAGTGAACATAATGGACAATAAAGCTGCAGGAGGCTGAGAGGCCACTGCTGTGTGATTATCGCCTTTGGATGCACATATTAAATTTTTACTCCAGCTGAATGAAGAAAATGGGAGACCAAATCAAAGCACTAGATATGATGAGCTTTATACTAAAGATGTTGCTTTCAGTAATGAGTTTCTCATGCTGACTGCAGTAGAAATATAATAAAAGGTCCCAAAAGTAAATTGCCTGTTAGTCAGCCAAATTCTCATAGTGCTCTGCTCTGAGATGACTCTATTTTTCCATGAAAGGATGTGGCTTCTTCTCAGAATTACATCAAACGATATCTCTTAACCTGCAGTTGAAGTAATCTGAACTCTAAAGCTACATTTCGTCATCTTCAAACAGCAGTGTGTCCTATACCTCACAAAGCAGAATTCGCCGTATGTCCTTGTAATTTGGACCGAGTTCAGGTTTATCCCTCAAACTTGGCTAAGGCAAGGCTTTTTAAACAGGCTTATTCAGCATGCAGGCGCTGCTGCTTGGCTTGGCATCTTAAGCACTAACGATAGCTCAAGGGACATACAGGTTCTGCTGTCCTTTAGCTGTGCAGGACAATATAAGATGGTGAGAGTAATTGTCACGGCTCATATCAAGCCCAGTAACAATCTTTTTGATTTCAATTAATGAAACTGAGCCATATGGAGGCATGCATATTCAATGAAGCCTCTCTCTGGGTTTCTCTTGCATTCAACCATAGCACTTCATTAAACTCTTACCACTTAATTAAATGCATTATCATGCATGTGAAAGGTAGTCCAGAAATGTATGACCCATTTTAGTCCAGCATTCCTTTCCTTCTCAATACTGGCACCACTTCTACTTTAGCCACATAAGAATCCACCACATTCGGGATAAGCAGAAATTGGGCAAGAGCAGAGTGGTTTGATATTTCACTTATATACATACCATGATGGGCAAATATAGATACATTTTCTATCTGTGGCTGAACTGTAGCTTAATTGCAAGTTTCACCATTCTTCCAGTCAGTAATGTTTAGGAAGCCTTTTCTGCAGTATTCACAGTTAATTAAAAGCTTTTATTATTATAGATGTCTTTAATCAGGTAACTTTAATACAATATAACCAATATATTTGTTTAGATTTGATTAGAATGCAGAACTGTGGAGGATCAATTCACCCAAACCTGGTGTTCAAAATGTGTTCACGGAAGCATCCACATACTGCACTAAAATATTAACACTTAGAATTGCTGTTCATTTGCAACTGCTTATACACTGCATAGACAAAAGTATGTGGACATCTGACTTTCATACCCATATGTGGTTCTTCCCCAAACTGTTGCTACAAAGTTCGAAGCACACAAGTGGCGAGAATTTTTTTTTGATTTGCTGTAGCATTAAGATCTCCATTCACTGGAACTTAGAGGCCCAGCAGGACAGTGCTGTGCACAAAGTGAGATCCATAAATAATGGTGTGCCAAGGTGGCATTTAAGAACACGAGGGGCCGGCACAGAACCCTGATTTCAATCCCACTAAACACCTTTGGGATGAATTGGACTGACAGCTGAGCATTAGGCATAAAATGTCAGTACTCAAACTCTTACACTTTTGTGGCTGAATGGACAAATCCCCAAAGCCACATTCCAAAATCTAGTGAAGCCTTATCAGAAGAGTGGACATGGTTATAGCAGCAAAAGGGGAGCAACACAATATCATTGGTTTTGGAATGGGATGATCCATACTCGGGTGTCCATATACTTTTGGTCATATATTGTAACAGCAAAGGCTATCTAACTAACACCACGCTGAAGTGAGTTTGGTTTTGTTATATCTCATCGGTTTTAACACCTTTATCAGGGGTTTGATCAACAAAGGCCTGGTGTGACTGCAGGTTTTCTTTCCAACAATACAAGAGCCACACCTGCTAGTCGATTAAATACAAAGATCTTATGGAATCCAGCCTGGCTTCTGCTTGGTTGGGACTAAAACCAGCATCCACAGCAGTCGCTTGCAGATTGATTTTGTAACCCCTGGCCTGGATGTTGTATCTAGATAAAGCTACTCAACAGTGGTTCTCCATAGAGTTGTTGGCCATGCCATCTCCATAGAGCAAAGCAGGAGAGCCTAGCAATGCTGAATGGACTGACAGTTTGTGAAATTCAAGTATGACCCAGAATTTAAATATACAGGACATATACTGTAGAGGATATATCTGCAGCATACAAGTAAAGATAAAAAAACAGAGGGGCCTCAATATAGTTTTTAAAAGTACATTTTTTTGTTTTCCTCTATTTTCACAGAGATTTAACTTTGTCTCTCTGCCCACGGATGTTTTGGAGATTGAGGTGAAAGACAAATTTGCCAAGAGTAGGCCTATCATCAAACGCTTTTTGGGCAATTTGTCTGTGCCTGTGCAACGGTTACTAGAGAAGCATGCTATTGGGTAGGTGTCATACAGTAAATAACATCATCACCAAATGATGCTTTCCTTGGCGTATTTTTTAAATGGTGTCTTTTGACACATTTTTTTTAATAATAATGTATATTTTCTAAATTTCTTGTATATTTCTACTTTGTAGATGACTATAGGAATAAGTTATTCCAGTTTCAAGTCCTTATTCCTTCAGATATTTTCTTTTTCTCAGTGCTATATATGTCAGGAATAATAGTAATTTGGTGTGTGGGTGTGTGTTTCACAACAGAGACCGTGTGATTAGCTATGCTCTAGGCCGCAGACTGCCAACGGATCATGTCAGTGGACAGCTGCAGTTTCGCTTTGAGATAACATCTTCTATTCATCCAGGTCTCCTCTATTTTATTAGATCAAGTCTTTTTATATACTAGACTGGTTACTAGGCAGAAAAGCTGTTTAGACATAGGTTTCTCACCTTTTTAGTGACAAATTGTCCTGATCTTTCTTGCAGATGATGAGGAGGTGTCTGTTAATGCTGATGGCGTTGTGACCCCTGACCAGCAGGAAGCAGGGGAGCCAAATATTGACCCACCAGAAGCTGCTGAGTTGGATGCAAAAGATGAAGATCTAAATGAGCTCAATGAGAATATCTCTCTTGATGTAGAGGAACAGAATTCTTTGCCCCTATCTTCTTCCACTAAACCTAGTTCCCCTGTTCATATTGTGTCTAGCACAGAAGAATCGGGGGAGGATGGAAATCTAGAGGAGGCACCAAAGGATGAAGAGAACAGACTATTGGAGGATTTGTCATGCACAGTTAAGTTCCCTAAACATCAAGAGCAGAGCCCTGAGGAACCAGCTGAGAAGCTGGGAGAGGTGCATCATGATGGGAATGCAGAAGTTACAGAGGATATTTTGGAAGCTCATGGAGATGAAGTTGCAGATGAAATAGACACAAGAGATGAGGAGATGGATGAAGAAGCTATTAGAGTAAGGAGAGAGGTTGAAGATACAACAGAATTGGAAGGAGCTACAGGCTCAGAGCAGACAGAAGTAAGAGAGGTGGGAGAGAGTGAGAATGTAGAACCATGCTCTCCAAAGGCAACATGCATGATGAAGCGAAAAGCCATGAAACGCCGGCCCTGCTCGCTACCTGTCTCTGAACTTGAGACTGTCATTGCCTCATCTTGTACGGAACCTGAGACGCCACGATCACACTATATCCGTATACACCACCTCTTGCACAGCCTTCCCTCTGCCCAGCATGGCTCCCAGAGCCAAGATGATGAGACAATCGATCCAGACTTTTCTGAGGATGTCAGTCTGAAACCTGCAGAGAGCGAAAAGGAGGTGGTTGATGAGAATGAGGAAGGATCAAGTGAGACTCTGTCTCCATCAATAGTCCCAGAATGTCTTGGACCTTGCTGTCGAAGGATTCTGCCTCCAAGCCTCTCTATTGAACGGCTGTCTGAGCTCAACCAGCTCTTGGAGGGTGAGACCCCCTCACGTCTGGAAAGTGAGGATGTGGAAACTGAATGTGGTGGAGGAGTTCAGCGGGTTCACAGGGAGAGTGAGTGTGATCTGTGCGACACCTCATGCTACAGTACCTCATGCTACAGCACATCCTGTTACAGCACATCCTGTTACAGCAACTCAGGCCACGAGGGACGAAACCGCTTGTGCAGTCACACACGTCTGTCATCTGTGGACAGCACACGTCTGTCAGAGAGCACCGTATTTTCCTCGCAGGAGGAAGAGGAGGAGAACAGTGCCTTTGAGTCAGTAACAGACTCAGGACAGAGCCCAGAGTCAAGGGAGCTGGGAGATGTTTCCACCCAGTGGACGGAGGAGCAAAATGAGAGAGGGCACGGTCAGTCTCCAGTAGCTGGACCCAGTGTTGGGTCACCAGGTGAGGAAGAGATGTACCTTTCTCATTTGAAAAAAAAAAAAGATCTGGCTGGGTTTTTTGTCGGTTATTTCATTTTGCCCAAGTTGTCGCCTCAATTGGTGCTACCACAATTGATTGATTTTTATTTACTTGAATAACCACCATAATAATAACCATTGACCCTTGACCTGATATTTACCCTCCTTCCTCCTCTATGGTACAAAGATCATTGTCACTTCACCAATTTTACAAGGATTTATATTGACATTTCTGCAGTCTATTGGTTTTCACACCACTGAATATCTGCCAATAACAGTTGACCACTCACATGTCATTTACCCTCCTTTTCCCAGTAGCTCACTTATATAACACCAATATAAGACCAAAAAGGAGATAAAAAGCAATACAGCTTGAAAGCAACATTCCCACAAGAGCTCAGGGAACATTTATCCCCGCTGACAACTAGGTTTTCCAGTAATTATCTGTCTTACCAGGCAGGGAGTCAGGGTCAGGCCCAGTCATCCTGCTATGCTCTTAGAACATTTGGTGAAGTGCTTGCTCACAAGCACAGTGGTTGGTAGATAGAGTTTTGGCTGACTTCTTCATGACTCATTCACAAATACTATTTAAGTACTGTGAGATTGCCAATATGTCTGGTTGGGATTTATGTACTGTGTTAACTCACACTCTGGTTAGATATTGGAGACAGTGATGCAAGTCAGTTAATTTTTCACAGGAAACGTTGATCTAGTTCTCCAGTTTGGTATGATTCTAATAGACTATCCTATATATATATATATATATATATATATATACTGTGTGTATATATATATATATATACTGTATATATGTATATATTATACATAATGGTAGCCATTTTATCAGTTACACTAAACATGTAGACGCACTTTGTGGGTAGACAATTACTGAGTGATCTTTTGCTATGCACAGTTTGCAAGCCCCGCTCTACTCCATCCACCATAGGACCACTGCTGACCAGATATTATTTTGGAAGTGGAGAATTCTCAGGATTTAATCATTGTTTACCCTTAATGCACTCTATAATACACTCCAAATATTTTGGTGCACTGTGTAGGTGTACTCATCTTTTTCCATGCATAACTAGGTAATTGTCCTCGAACACTTTCTCTAAGTATTAGCCACTGGACAAATGTCGGCTGAGTATTTTTGGTTGGTAGATGTCATGTAAAAAATAATAATAAAAAAAAACTGCAATGAATTCCCTAGTGCTGCAAGAGAAATGTGTTTGGGAACTCCCAACAATGCCACAGCCATCTGTTGCTAGGTGTCACAATAGCAAAATTGGCCATGTGCTCTGTGTGGGAGGGATGTCATATTCACACCATAATTTATACTTGTTTTTCCTCTTTTTCTTTGAGTTGTTTCTATTTTGAGCGGTATACTTTAGTGTCTCATTACCAAGAAAGCCACATTCATGCCAAGCAGTTGAGATCACTTTAATATGAATGGATATAAAGCAAATATTCCTGTTTTCAAAACAATAACCAGTAGAATTTGACTTTGAACAGTTTAAGGCTAAATCCTTCACACATAGAGACTATTGAATAAATGTATTTTGCAGTGAACGTTTCTTAAAAAAATAGCTTTGTTTCTGAGACACCCATGTAATCTATTAATCATTGTACCTTCAGAACAGTCTGAACCAGACAGTACTCCCATGGATGTTTTTCATCAGGTTTCTCTTCATGCAAGGACTTTCATCATGTTTTTTCCATGTCATTTCATTGTTCCTTCATGATTGTCCATGTCTCTTTGATTATGAATAGTGAATCTCCATTTTTCATTTTCATCACCTTTGTAGGAGCTAGTCACCGTCCTGTCAGTCAGCTTCCTGCTATGCGGGCCACTTCTCACCATTACCCCAGTGTTGATGACTCATTGCCACCAAGTAAGCTAACATCTGCCACTCCTTACCCTTTCTCCTTCATTTACATCTGAGGCGGTGTGTGTGTTTGTATGTGTTTGTGTGTCACACAGTGTGTGATCTGTTGGTAGATCTTATGAATTTTTGCTTTCGGGATGATAAGGTAAGCACTCAATCGGCTCACTGTTCAAGTGGTTAATGTCATGGGAACACTGTTGCTAGGCAACTGGGACCTATGGAGGCTGAACATCAAAGTTAGCTAATAACTGAGACTAAATATTTAGCCAGCTAGCATGTTGATAGTATGTCTTAAATAAGGACAAAGCAAAGTTATACGAATAACAACATTTCTCTCAGATAAATTACTATGAAGAACTTAATTACATATGCAGTTGATCATAAATCGAATGTCCATGGAATCCACCATATTCAGAAATGAGAACGTTCTATCACAACTTGTGAAATTTGAACACAGCCAAGAATTTTAAATTTCACTAGTTGATTGTGCTTCCCAGTTCACAGTAACAACCCATATACTTTATTTTCTCCAGCATTCTTCACCGCTTTCATTTAAGACCATTTAAGGACATTTAAGGTTTTTTCATTAAACGCCATGTTCACGTGTTTATCTAATAATAGAGCAACCTGTTTGGACATGTCACCGCTCATTTTTTAGTTCAGGCAAAGTGCAAAGACATGGCATACATGGAACTAGACTAAGGAGTATAATTACATAAGAATCCTTATTGTATTAGAGTCCTTTATTGACTTGAATCCTTATTGGCATGGCCTTTTCTGAGATGTACTATATACATCATTATAATGTCACAGGACCACTCAAGGACCCTCAAGGCTCCAGAAGTAGACACAATCTCCTCTCTCCAGTGATCAGATTTACACTGACTTGAACTCACTTGTAGTCAATGTTGTCATTTCCAAAGGAACAAACCATGAAGGGACTGTCCTAAAACATATGATTTAGGAGGCTGATTAGAAATTCCGCCAAGCAGTCCTGCTGGTAGAAATGTTTACAGTGGAAAGAAAATGAAAGCAGTTTGGATTAACTTGCAGGGTCATACATCACACTTACGAACGATGTATCATTCAGCAATATGGCTCCATGCAAAGTGCAGTTGGCACTCTGCCAGGATAAGCATAGGAAATATTAAACGGCAGGTTTTGGTTCCTCTAGAGAATTCATGAGTCATATTCCTTTTATACCGTGCACTATTGATATTCAATAACATCCTGTTTCTGTAAAATGCCCCTCTCCATGTGAAGTGCCCGCAGTGTATTAGATGTGAGTCAAACCCTGCCGCTCTAAAATGAGAGAACTGTTCCTCTCTGAAATGCTCTTGTTTCTGCAGATCTCACTTCTGTGTTTCAGCAGATTGGATGTTGGTAATAAAAAAGCTGCTGGGAACAGTGCTGAGCTTTGGATTTTCCCGTAAAAACGGGAACACGTCCAATATGATAAAAATAGCTTGCCTTAAAAATACTTCTCCTCAGGGGCACTTCAAGAGGACACTGTGGCAGTCACATGCACTATGAACAGTGCTACCCCAGGCATTTATCAAGACTAATCACTCATCACTGATTAACAATAAATCTAAACAGTCTCTTCTGGTTCTATAGTTTTGAATATGCTTAATGATTAGGGATTCCTTTCATATTGTACCATAGCGCTATAACAGCATTTATCCAAAGTGACTTAAAGTTGAGACAGGATACAACTGAGCAGTTGAGGGTTAAGGGTTTGGCTCAAGTCACAACCAACTTCTTATCAGTAGCCCAAAGCCTAAAGAAGTGAGCCACCACTTTCTATTTCATAGTTGTCATTATTGTTTCTACTGTATAGTAACAATTAATTCAGAGAGACTTGTATGGCAGACACTAATTAATACATAAAATACACAATATACTGTACATGTAAAATACAAAAAAAAAAGTGTATTTTTTATTAAAATCTTAATAATTTAAATCATAAAAACATGTGTTGTTATTTAACAAACAAAGATGTACAGTGGATATAAAAAGTCTACATACCCCTGTTAAAATGGCATGTTTTTGTAAAGTAAAAAATAAAAACTAAGATAAATCGTCAGAACTTTTTGCACCCCCATTATGACATTACAATGTATAAAAAATTGTGAAAATAATCAGAAACATTTATAGGGGAAAAAAAAAACTCAATAACCTTGTTGAATAAGCATGCACACATGTAAACTAATACTTTGTTGAAACACATTTAGATTTTATAATCACCACTGAGTCTTTTTGGGTAAGAGTCTGTCAGCATGGAACATTTTTGACTTGGCAATATTTTCTAAATTTTTCTAGATGTATTCTAGATCCATCAAATTGTAAGACACCTGTACACACCACAGATGTTTTGTTGTATTCTGGTCTGGGCTCTGTCTGGGCCACTCAAAAACATAGATCTTCTTATGGTTGTTATTGCTTTGTTGATTGGGATGTATGCTTTGGGTCATTGTTGTGCTGAAAGGTGAATTTCATTTTCAGTTTACTAGCAGACACCTTTCAATTCAATTCAATTTTATTTGTATAGCGCTTTTTACAATAGACATTGTCTCAAAGCAGCTCTACAGGAATATAAACACAGTATACACACAGTAAAAGGTACACACCTGAAGGTTTTGTTCTAAAATTGACTGGTAGTTGTAGCTATACATGATTCCTTCCACTTTGATAAAAGTCCCAGTTCTGGCTGAAGAAAAGCAGCCCTAAAGCATGATGCTGGCAACACCATGCTTCAATATGGCTATGGTGTTTGTTTGGTGATTTAATTTTATTTTTTTGCACCAAAAAAAACTTTTGGAATTATAGAATTAGTATACCTTTTGAAATTGGTCTCATTAGACCATAACGTATTATTCCACATAGTTTGTGGTGATTTAGTTGATCCTGGATTTTTTTTGTGAGAAATAGCTTTCATCTAGCCACCCTACTACAAAGCCCAGACATGTGAAGAATATGAGAGATGGTTGTCACATGCAGAGAGCAATCAGTACTTGTCAAATACTCCTGCAGCTACTTTAATGTTGACGCAGATCTCCCTGCAGCCTCCCTGGTAAGGTTTTGTCTTGTCCTTTTATACATTTTGGAGGGACGTCTTGTTCTTGGTGATGTCACTGCGATGCACCATTTTCTCGACTTGTTGATGATGGCCTTCACGGTGTTCCAAGGTAAATTTTATATTTTGGATTTTTTTTTGTACCACTGTCCTTATCAATACTATTTGAGATCCTGCACAGGCTTTTTGAGCTCTTTGAGAACCATGGCCTCAGCAGTCAGATGAAACAGAGATGATGTTAAGAAAATCTGATCTTTATTTGTGGTTATATGATCTTAATTATCAGAATAATTTCATTGATAACAGCTGAATGATAATTACTTTTGTACATGAGATTGGATGTGATTCTGAACACACCCACATCCCTAGTTATAAAAGGGTGTGCACACTTATTCAATCAGGTTATTGTAAGCTTTTTTATTTTTCCTACTTTTTCCCTAAAATGTTTCTGATTGTTTTTCACTAAATCCTTATACATTGTAATTTCATATTAACGGTGGAAAAAGTTCTGACATGATTTATTTTAGGTAAAAAATTTTACTTCACAAAAAGCTGCCATTTTAACAGGGCTGTGTAGACTTTTATATCTACTGTATAAAAAATTTATGGAGTCTCCAGGTCCAGTAACTGTCAGTAAAGCAGGAAGGTTTTCTTCTCGCTAACATGACAAGTTGTGCTTTGATTTATTATCTACAGTGCCCTCCACTAATACTGGCACCCTTGGTAAATATGAGCGAAAAAGGCTGTGAAAAATTGTCTTTATTGTTTAACCTTTTGATCTTTTGTTAAAAAAAATTCACAAAAATACTCTGCTCTCATGGATATCAAACAATTGCAAACGCAACACAAGTTTATCAAAAAAAAAAAAAAAACTTTGTTAAATATAGGTGTGCAACAATTATTGGCACCCCTATGAATTCATATAAGAAAACTATATTTGAAGTACAGTGCATCACTTTTCCCACATTTTGTTATGTTACAGCCTTATTCCAAAATGGATTAAATTCATTATTTTTGTTATGCCCCGCCATCAGATGACACTTTGTTTTGGCTTCTTTGGGTTCCTGCACGAGATTAGTTTCTGTTTAAGTATGTTTGTTATGTAAATGCTAAATGGCACACTTATATAGCACTTTTATCCAAAGCGCTTTACACTGTGTCTCATTCACCCATTCACACACACACACTCACACACCAATGGTAGCAGAGCTGTCATGCAAGGTGCTAGTTTGCCATCAGGGGCAACTCAGGGTTCAGTGTCTTGCCCAAGGACACTTTGGCATGTGGAGTCTTCCGGGCCGGGAATCGAACCACCAACCCTACGATTAGTGGACAAGACACTCTACCGACTGAGCCACAGCCGCCCAATAGTTTAATTTAATTTAGTTTAGTTTAGTTTAATTGTGAAGTTTAATTTTAAAAAAAGTAAAAAAGTTTAGTTTAATTGTGTTGGATATTTAAACCCCTCCGGCCAAGCGCACGGGGCGCGTTGTTTGAATGGTTGTCGTCATGTTTATTTGTTAAGAAGAGTATGAGATGTTTCATGCCAAGTAGTATGCTATGACCAGAGCTTCCGTGTGTCTTACGTATAGACCGAGTACCTGTGATTACCTGTGTTTGGTTTATGTTTTGTTTATTTCTTATGAATAAAGACTACGCTCTTGCACTTACGTCCTGATTCCTGTTCCGTAACAATTTTCTTCAAAATTCTACAAACAATACCCCATAATGACAACGTGAAAAAAGTTTGTTTTTAAATCTTTGCAAATTTATTAAAAATAAAAAACCAAAAAAAACACATGTACCTAAGTATTCACAGCCTTTGCCATGACACTCAAAATTGAGCTCAGGTGCATCCTGTTTCCACTGATAATCCCTAAGATGTATCTACAACTTGATTGGAGTCCACTTGTGGTAAATTCAGTTGATTGGACATGATTTGGATAGGCACACACCTGTCTATATACAGTAAGGCTCCACAGTTAACAATGCATGTCAGAGCACAAACCAAGACATGAAGTCCAAGGAATTGTCTGGAGACCTCCGAGCCAGGATTGTATCGAGGCACAGATCTGGGGAAGGGTACAGAAACATTTCTGTAGCATTGAAGGTCCCAATGAGCACAGTGGCCTCCATCATATGTAAATGGAAGAAGTTTTGAACCAGCTGGACTCTTCCTAGAGCTGGCCGCCCAGTCGAACTAAGCGATCGGGGGAGAAGGGCCTTAGTCAGGGAGGTGACCAAAATCCCGATGGTCACGCTGACAGAGCTCCAGTGTATCTCTATGGAGAGAAGAGAACATTCCAGAAGAACAACCATCTCTGCAGAACTCCATCAATCAGGCCTGTATGGTAGAGTGGCCAGACGGAAGCCACTCCTCAGTAAAAGGCATATGACAGCCTGCCTGGAGTTTGCCAAAAGGCACCTGAAGGGCTCTCAGACCAAAGCTTGAACAAAGATTGAACCCTTTGGCCTGAATGGCAAGTGTCATGTCTGGAGGAAACCAGGCATCACTTATCACCGGGCCAATACCATCCCTACAGTGAAGCATGGTGGTGGTAGCATCATGCTGTGGGGATGTTTTTCAGCGGCAGGAACTGGGAGGCTAGTCAGGATCGAGGAAAAGATGAATGCAGCAATGTACAGAGACATCCTTGATGAAAACCTGCTTCAGAGTGCTCTGGACCTCAGACTGGGGCGAAGGTTCATCTTCCAACAGGACAACAACCGTAAGCACACAGCCAAGATAACAAAGGAGTGACTACAGGACAGCTCTGTGAATGTCTTTGAGTGGCCCAGCCAGAGCCCAGACTTGAACTCGATTGAACATCTCTGGAGATATCTGAAAATGGCTGTGCACTGATGCTCCCCATCCAACCTGATGTAGCTTGAGAGGTCCTGCAAAGAAGAATGGGAGAAACTGCCCATAAATATGTGTGCCAAGCTTGTAGCATAATTCTAAAATACCGTTATAAAAAAGGATTCATTACTGTATGAATGGTGTGTTGAGGACTCCCTTAGTAAATTCATTTGAAAATTATTTATAAATGTTCAGGATTCTTAGAGCTGCCTTCTTGTATTAGACTATTACATGGAGTCACAATTCCTCTCTCCTTTGCCTTGTCATCTCTTCACTGCACAAGCTAAGTAATCCCTCAGCTTTCAGCCCATATGCCAAACTGCTTCCTCGACACAACACGTGACTGCAGTGTTCGGCACGATAATGGCTTTTTCCTAGGCTCTCTTTGCATATTTTGAGGTATTTGTTTGGAATGCATCACTGGGATAAATGCAAACATATGGCTCAGACCTCCTCATGTGCTCCAAAACATCAGCTCCTCCTGTGCTTAAGATTAAAGTTAGAGAGGAAGGAGATAGATAGGGGGTAGGAAAGAAAGCGATAGGTGATTAATATGGAAGAAAAGAGTGCAGGAGAGCAGCAACAAACAGCAGGTTTCTGAAAGAGCTGAAAAAGTAAAATCTTGTACGAGACTTGTTAGACACTTCCTAGAACAATGAGATATCAGTGGTCTGTCGGTAGTTACAGTTTGCAGTCACACCACGCTGTTACCCAGAACCCACAGCTGCCTAAAGACTAACCATTAAGGATATATGGTCTGTTTTCTGGTGCAGACATTGACCAGCAGTTATTCAAAGAGCCATGTTATGTTGGTCAGATCAGTGGGTGCCCACTGGCTGTGTGAAATTCCCTTTTCAGCATATCCTGGTGGTTTATAAGCACATGACTACAGATTTTTCCTGAATTACATGTTTTTCCCCTGTCTTACATGTATAAAGTGATGAGCCTGGATCACATGTTGGCTTTAGCGCGTGCACGTTCTGTGTATTGCGCTTCGGGAGAACTGATTTGTGTACAGCAGGAGTCACTGTCTCCTGAGCCGTGCTATTCAAACACACTCATAACCAGCTGACAGTGTGACAGAGTGTTTGCCTGGCTCAGGAGATAAATCAGAGCTTGAACACACTCTCCTCTGTGCTGGGGCGTGCCACTGAATATGCTCAATGCTTTATTTACAACCATCGCCTAGTCAGAGAGTGTGTGTGTGTGTGTGTGTGTGTGTGTGTGTGTGTGTGTGTGTGTGTGTGTGTGTTTGTGCCACAAGTGTATAAGTTCTATTTAAGGAAGCCCTGAAAGCACACTTTGTAAAAAAAAAATGGTGAAGTGCCATGTCCTTATTTTCACTTAATATCTCATAATTTTGACTTAATAACCTGTTATTTCAGGACATTATGTCTTTATTTTGACTTAGTAGCTCATTATTTCAAGATAGGTAGTGGTTATTTTAATTTAACATTTAGTTTTCTCAATGTAATAACTCATTATTTTAAGATACGTATTATGTTCTTATTTCAAACTATTATATTGTTAGTTCAAAATGGCCACTATGATCATTATGGAAATCCGTCAATTTAAGTGTTAGGAATCAAAACCTTGACCATACCTGATCCCATCTAAGTGACTTACTAATTAGATGTAGAAATGTCATATGAATATTACTAAAGCCACATTTGAGCTTATTTAATGTCTACAATAGGAAGCATTACAAGAAATAGGAATCATTATTACTATAAGCTAATTAATATTCAATACATTAGTCTTATTGGTAGATTGTGGGGTTGAAATAATGAGTAATAGACGAGATTTAAATGAGATATTAAATTTAATTTATAAGTAACTAATCAGATAAGTTGAAATAATGGCATAATATATTGAAATAGCAAGTCAAAATAATGAGATATTAAGTTGAAATAATTACATAGCACTTCCATTTTTTCACATTTTGCAGTTCAAGGCTTTCGTAGATTGCACAGTTAGCAAAAAATAAAAAAGAATGAAAGAAAGAAAACGATTTATGCAGTTTTGTTGCTGGCATTTAAGTCATACCAGTCAAGTATTTGTGGTGTGGCTTGGTATATTTAAGATGACATTATTGTTAGTATAATGCTTAGTCTTACAGTAAGCTCCATCATTGAAGATTAGCAATACAGTAGACATAAGGTTGCTTTTGTGTGCTATTTCATAACTCTAACTCTGGTCTGCCTCTCTCCCTCTGTGTGCTCAGACTGGGAGGCCAGGATAGACAGTCATGGCCGTGTCTTCTACATTGACCATGTGAATCGCACCACCACATGGCAAAGACCTAGTCATGCAACAAAATGTCCCAGCATGCACCGCTCTAACTCCATCCAGCACATGGAGCAACTCAACAGGAGGTATTTTAAAAAGATTGAGAAAAAGTAAAAGTTTCAGGATTTTCTAGTTAGAAATATTAATCAACTGTGTGAAGTGTTGTCCCCCTATTATACATCTTTTTTTGTGTGCTTTAAGTAATTCAAAATTTATCAATTTATGTTTGTAGCAATGTAATGATACTGTATATCATAACATGGTTTAGGTTCATATAACAATTTATGGTGGTGTTTGTATTATTCATAGTAATTCTGTATATGTCACTTATTTCAAGAGTTTCACTGCAGGATAGAATATGGTATAGAGAAAAGTGATGTACAGTATCTCACAAAAGTGAGTACACCCCTCACATTTGCGTAAATATTTGATTATATATTTTCATGTGACAACACTGAAGAAATGACACTTTGCTACAATGTAAAGTAGTGAGTGTACAGCTTGTGTAACAGTGTAAATTTGTTGTCCCCTCAAAATAACTCAACACACAGCCATTAATGTCTAAACCACTGGCAACAAAAGTGAGTACACCCCTAAGTGAAAATGTCCAAATTGGGCCCAAAGTGTCAATATTTTGTGTGGCCACCATTATTTTCCAGCACTGTCTTAACCCTCTTGGGCATGTAGTTCACCAGAGCTTCACAGGTTGACACTGGAGTCCTCTTCCACTCCTCCATGACAACATCACGGAGCTGGTGGATGGTAGAGACCTTGCGCTCTAACACCTTCTGTTTGAGGATGCCCCACAGATGCTCAATAGGGTTTAGGTCTGGAGACATGCTTGGACAGTCCATCACCTTCACCCTCAGCTTCTTTAGCAAGGCAGTGGTCGTCCTGGAGGTGTTTTTGGGGTCGTCATCATGCTTGAATACTGCCCTGCGGCCCAGTCTCTGAAGGGAGGGGATCATGCGCTGCTTCAGTATGTCACAGTACATGTTGGCATTCATGGTTCCCTCAAGGAACTCTAGCTCCCCAGTGCCGGCAGCACTCATGCAGCCCCAGACCATGACACTCCCACCACCATGCTTGACTGTAGGCAAGACACTCTTGTCTTTGTACTCCTCACCTGGTTGCCGCCACACATGCTTGACACCATCTGAACCAAATAAATTTATCTTGGTCTCATCAGACCACAGGACATGGTTCCAGTAATCCATGTCCTTAGTCTGCTTGTCTTCAGCAAACTGTTTGCGGGCTTTCTTGAGCATCATCTTTAGAAGAGGCTTCCTTCTGGGACAACAGCCATGCAGACCAATTTGATGCAGTGTGCAGCGTATGGTCTGAGCACTGACAGGCTGAAACCCCACCCCTTCAACCTCTGCAGCAATGCTGGCAGCACTCATATATCTATTTCCCAAAGACAACCTCTGGATATGACGCTGAGCACCTGCACTCAACTTATTTGGCCGACCATGGCGAGGCCTGTTCTGAGTGGAACCTGTCTTGTTAAACCACTGTATGGTCTTGGCCACTGGGCTGCAGCTCAGTGTCAGGGTCCATCTTTATGTAGAGCAACAATTCTTTTTTTTCAGATCCTCAGAAAGTTCTTTGCAATGAGGTGCCATGTTGAACTTCCAGTGACCATTATGAGGGAGTGTGAGAGCGATGACACCAAATTTAACACACCTGCTCCCCATTCACACCTGAGACCTTGTAACACTAACAAGTCACATGACACCAGGGAGGGAAAATGGCTAGTTGGACCCAATTTGGACATTTTCACTTAGGGGTGTACTCACTTTTGTTGCCAGTGGTTTAGACATTAATGGCTGTGTGTGAGTTATTTTGAGAGGACAGCAAATTTACACTGTTACACAAGCTGTACACTCACTACTTTACATTGTAGCAAAGTGTCATTTTATCAGTGTTGTCACAGGAAAAGTTATAATCAAACATTTACAAAAATGTGAGGGGTGTACTCACTTTTGTGAGATACAGTATCTACATAGCACTCTCCATATTATATAAAATTATGGCATATTGACATATAGTCAATAGTTTTGGACATGCAATTACAATATTTGTCATAAGTTCTACTTGTATACAGTCATGTGAAATAAATAAGTACACCCCATGGAAATGGTTGGCTTTTTTGACATATGTGGATAAGCAAACATTTGATCCTCTTTGAAACATTGCCTATTAATAACGTTGATACATTCTATCATGTAAAATTGACATTTTGTAGTAATTTTCCACAATTTAAATTAACAAAAAAAAAAAAAAAAAAAAAACAGATTAGTCACATGGAAATGTAAGAACACTCTAACATTTATCACAACTTCAAATCCATCAAATTAGAATCAAGTGTTCACCCAGGATTGGGTGCCAGTGATTAGAAAATGTTTAGGGAGTGCAGGTAGAACCTGTCTTATTTAAACCACTCATGTCTAGTGTCTGGCTGTCCCTTTGCTATTAAGGTGTGTGGTGTCATCATGCCACAATCTAAAGAGTTCTGTAAGCCCTTCAGAAAAAAAGTGTGAATGCCTATGAGTCTGGCAAGAGATTTAAAAAGATCTCTAAATTATTTGAAATACATCATTCCAGTGTAAGGAAAATCATCTACAAATGGCACAGATTTCAAACGACTTGTAATTTGTCCAGGACTGGCCATACCAGCAGACAGTCTGATGCAAAAAGAAATCTCCAAGAACCCCAAAATTTCATCACAGAATCTGCTAGTAAGTTTTTCAACTATTGGTGTCAAAGTGCATGCTTCTAAAATGAGAAAGAGATCACACAAATTTAACCTGCATGGGAGGTGCACCAAAAAAGATGTAATGGAGGGTTATGGAATGGCCTAGTAAAAGCCCGGATTTGAATCCCATTGAAATGTTGTGGGGGATTTGAAACGGGCAGTACATGCGAGAAAACCCTCAACCATCGTGCAACTGAAAGAATACATCTTGGAAGAGTGGTCAAAAATTCCAGCAAGCCTTGTGGATAAGAAGTGGATAAGAACAGCTACAAGAAGTTATTTCTGCTAACGAGGGCAATACAAGCTTCTGAGGCCTTACTGTTTCCACAGAAGAATATCATATCTATTGCAAAAAACGAAATTTCCTTGTGGTTTCATTTGTTCAAGTGTATCAACTTCATTAATAGTCACTGTTTCAAAGAGGATCAAATGTTTACTTGTCCAAATATATCAAAAAAGCCAACTATTTCCATGAGGTGTACTTATTTTTTCACATGACATTGCATATATGGCACCAACCCTTTTCCCTATCAAAGCATGCCCTACAATTGCCTTCTGCATGATGAGCAAATCAGCATGACCGCCAATCCAAACACCAGGGGGTTTCTATAAAGACTCTGTAGCTCAGCGTGCTATGCTGCCATCTAGAGTCCGTAGTTGTAAATGCACAGTCTATATATTCATTGCACAGCATGTGTTCAAGCTTTTCTAGAACCTGGTTTCCGTTAGTTCCTTCTCATACGTTGTGTCAAAGGAATTGCTAGGGATGGAGAATGTTTGAGGAGTTCATGGTGCAAGTTAGTGAGGAGTGTATAATGCCCTTAGGAGCTGTCATTTAGTTGTTTCTCATTGATCATAAGACCATAAATTAAGGAACTCTGTCCATCTATAAGTCCAGGTTTCTGTAATGTCTAATTAAATTTAATCCACAATCCATTATTCTTGCTTATATTGTTTCATATATAGAACACATTACCGAGGAGCTGCAGTATATTCTTATTATCTCTCAGAAATCCTGCACTTTGTAACACATTGGTCTGTGCTCATATATATATATATATATATATATATATATATATATAACATTTTTTTAAGCAAATCCTGTATTGCTATATCAGCTTTTCTGTCTTTGCCTTTGCTGCTCAGGTATCAGAACATCCAAAGGACCATGGCTACTGAGGATGAGTTCGGTGGCCAAAGGCTGGAGAGCAGCAGTAGCACAGAGAGCGATGTCCCATCTCCATCTGCTGGTATTGCAGATCCTAGTAAAACATCTTCATATCTATTCAGATTGTTAACAGTCTAACACTTTGGCTAGAGATTACAGTGGTGTGAAAAAGTGTTTGCCCCCTTCCTCATTTCCTGTTCCTTTGCATGTTTGTCACACTTAAGTGTTTCGGAACATCAAACCAATTTAAACAATACTCAAGGACAACACAAGTAAACACAAAATGCAATTT
>JAFFST010052703.1:242120-257825 GCA_022414735.1 Noturus placidus
TTTTATTTGTTGAAAAAGTTTGAAATATCCAATAAATTTGGTTCCACTTCATGATTGTGTCCCACCTGTTGTTGATTCTTCACAAAAAATTACAGTTTTATATCTTTATGTTTGAGGCCTGAAATGTGGCAAAAGGTCGAACAGTTCAAGGGGGCCGCATACTTTCTCAAGGCACTGTATCATGCGACGCGCTTAATTGCCACGTCACCTGATCATGGCAGGCTTATAAGTATAGGCCTGATTTTACACAAACTTCAGATACCGGTCACGCACGCAAGGCATTCCCATACTGGTATGCTATATGCAACGTCGAAGTTCCCTTAGAAAGAGAACATATATCATTTTAAAATCTGTGAAAAGTTATTTATTCATGAATGTGTGTGAGAGAGTGGCTGCATGTTTTTGTGCTTTTCCACAGGCGTCTGATGTGTCCCGCAGCCGAGGTGCTTCTCTTATGGCCAGGCCTAGTAACGGCCTTGTAGCTGCCATCAGGAGCCAGTACCAGAATGATTCAGTGCCCTTAGGTTAGTGTCTCACACAAATGCACATACACAATTTCTAAAATTAAACAAATTTCTGAAAGCCTCATATTTCGAGAAATGTAAATGTTATGGCTGTCAAACACACTCAGGAATTGTGGTGTTTCCTTTAAGTTGAACCACATACTGCATCATGTATTACAATAAATCTGCCTTTGGGCACATTTGATAAGTTTGAATGTTACATTGAACAAATAAGATGCTGAATAATTTGAGATTTTATTAGTTGACTTTTCCATCTAAAAATATTTGCTTATCACTGCTGCAGTTATCATTCTGACAATCACAAAGCAATAGATGCTTTGGACATTTACAGTACAATTAATCTCACCAAGCGACCTGTACATGTGACTTCTCATGCTTCATTAATTACTGCATCCTCTATTTAGTACAAATCCAGTCCTTGCCCCAACTTTTGTTTTGGACACTTTTACATTTTTATTTCCTGACATCATTAAGTCTGACTTCTTCAGAACTACATACAAGTTTTAATCAATAGTTGCCCAGTACTTCAGTGCTGTGGCCCTGAGACTGTGGAGTGCTGTGCTTCAGAGTCCCTGTGGCTGCTCTCCTACTGCATCTCATTTGATGGCCTTATTTTTCACACAACACTATCCTTCTCTTTTTACTCTGTATAACTCGGTGGGGTTTTTTTTTTGTTTGTTTGTTCTTCTTCTGTCTCTTTTGTTTGTACTTTATAAAGGGACATGAGTATGAGAAAAGCACCATATATATATATATATATACAGTGGGGGAAATAAGTATTGGACATACAAACCTTTTTTCAGTATATATATTTCCAATGAGGCTATTCACATGAAATTATCACTAGACATCAGTATTAACTCAAGAAATCTGGAAATATAAAGAATTCATGACATAAATAAAGTTATGTGTAATAAAGTGGAAAGACACAGGAAAAAGTACTGAACACCCTAAGAAAAAGCAGAGCTCCAAGGCAAGGTAAGGCAAGGAACCAGTTGAAATCCATAAGTAATTATACCCCCTCCCTATATGTGCAAATTTATATCAGCTGGGTTAGTAAATTGATGGTTTATAAAGGCTTTTCGTTACCAAGGTGTCACACAAGAACGATCTCATGATGGGCAAAAGCAAAGAGCTCTCCCAAGACCTTCACAACCATATTGTTGCAAAACATATTGATGGAGTCAAAATACCGATGTATTTGAAAATTTCTGAGTCCTCCAGTAAGCACCATTGGGACCATTATCTTATGGAAGCAACATCACTCCATCATCAACCGGCCACACACAGGAGCTCTTTGCAAGATTTCTTACCAGGGAGTCAGAAGAATAGTCAGAAGAGTAACCCAAGAGCCAAGGACCACTCGGAAAGAGCTCCAGAAACACTTGGAGGCAGCAGGTACCATCGTCACAGAGAAAACAATAGGCAGTGCACTCCACTGCTCACGCTCACTCTGCAAAACTAAAGAAAAGACATGTCGTAGTGCATTCAAAATTTGCTACATCTCATTTGGTAAAGCCTATGAAATATTTGGAGAGTGTAGTCTGATCAGACGAGAGCAAAATTTTACATTTTGGCTGTCATACTACAAATCATGTTTGGAGAAGAAATAGCACTGCACATCACCCTAATAACACTATACCAACAGTGAAGTTTGGAGGTGGAAGCATCATGGTGTGAGGCTGTATTTCATCGCATGGGACTGGGGGACTGCATATAATTAAAGGAACGATGAATGGAGCTGTCATTACAAACAAATGCTTCTCCACTAAGTATTAAATAAATTTCAGTTAGCATGTCCAATACTTTTTTTCCTGTGTCATTCCACTTTATTGCACATAACTTCGTTTATGGTCTTTAATGTTGTGAATTCTTTATATGTGCAGATTTATTGAGTTAATACTGATGTCTGGTGAAAATTTCATGTGAATAGTCTCATTGGAAATATGTTTACTGAATAAAATGTTAACGCGTCAAGTACTTATTTCCACCACTGTATATAGAATGATTGATTGTTTTTACAATAACAGTACCTCACAAAGCGCTTTAATCATCCTGCAACACAGCAATTTGCCTTCAATTTTATATATATATATGTGTGTGTGTGTGTGTGTGTGTGTTCTTTTTTCTTTTATTAATGTAGGATATGATATACCTTTATCAGTTCATGTTCTGGAACATCCACAGAACAAGTTAATTCCTGTTATCGCTTACGTTTTAGCAGCTATAAACAGTAAGTTTATAACCAGCCTTTCTTTATGCATTCTCTTGAATTTACTAAGCTGGTTACAACATGTTATAGAAAAAAATGAAAGTCCTTGCTCCTGTGGCAGAAAACTTTCTGACCATTTCAAAGCCCTGACATCCAAAATTCCATAATATAAGTCCCTGTAAGTTACCTGTTACTTAAAAATAATAAAGCATCGTTTAGATCACGAGCAGGAAGATGGACTCTGGTGCTTCCACAGTGTAATTCAGGCTGTCGATGCCTATGCATGGGAAATAGCTAAGCTAAATTGACTAATGTTTTGCCTCAGGATTTTCTGTCAAGAGAAGAGTGAAACCCTTGCTGGGGAAATGCTGTAACTGGGCTGTAACTCTAAATGGTCGATGACTTTTGGCAGGCCTCATTAACTCCAGGTTGAGAGAAAAAGTAGACACTGGCAGCTTTTCAGAGTTGCACTTAGCCATTCTGTTTGTGCATCCATTCAGAGGAGAAAATAAGCTTTTTTTCCAGAATAGCAACCCTTCAAAGCTGGCTACAAAACTGATGACTTTTTCCTCTCTTTGTAGAGCTAAAATGCCACATAGAAGTCCTACAGAATTTGTGTTTATATTGTGCCAGTACACCCAGGTCACTGCATGAAGGTTTTGTAATTAGCTGAATTGAACAAGGTATTAATTCTGAGAGAATGCTACGGTCTGCAGTGTTATGGCCCTCCAGGAAGCTGCCATCTGTCAACCCTAAGAGTTTAATATCCCTTGTGCAAAGGATTAATGCACAAATTAAGCACATTTAATCAGAGAGATAAATGTTGCAACTAATTGCAAAGATGTGGAATAACAACTGGTAGTACTTTACAATTTAATGTGGACACATACAGTAACCTAAATTTCCAGTTGTGAAAATTTGGCTTAATGGTTAGAATGTTTGGAGTTTGGAGTTCGATTCCCCTCTCTGCCCTGTGTGTGCAGAGTTTGTATTTTTTCCCCGTGCTTCGGGGTTTTTCTCCGGGTACTCTGGTTTCCTCCCCCAGTCCAAAGACATGCCACTGATTAGAATCTCTAAATTGTGTGTGAGTGAGTGCATGATTGTGTCCTGCAAACAAATTAAAGGAAAAACCAACATAAAGTGTCTTAGTACAGTTTTGGGCCACCATGAGCCACGAGAACAGCTTCAATGCACCTTGTTATCCATTCGCTGGTGTTACGAAACGAGACAGAGTCCGAAGCAGATGCAGGTCGATGTCTTTATTATCCTTGGCAACGTAAGCAAACACATAAACATGGACTTGGAATGCCTTCGGTTAGTATTCACAATGCTACAGAAACTAAAGATAATTAATATAATAATGTGCGCAGTAACTGAGGCGTTTAAATAAAAGGTGTAAAAGGTGCTCTTTTATTTCCTTCTTTGAAGGTGGGGATCTGGGGGGGTGAGAAGGAGTGTGTGCGTGGGCGTGTTGGTGAAAATTCCCTCTCTCCCAACGGGCAGAGGAGCGGCCCCTTGTACTCCTCCCTTGTCTGCTGACTGGTGGGTTTTCTCCGCACGACATGCCAATCACCGTCCGGAGGTGTGTCAGCGGCTCCGCCCCACCCCCACATGGGTCTCCTGTTTTGACGTGGAGCTGTTGTTTCTGCACATGCGAGGTAGTCGGGGAAGGAGCCATTTTATTACCTTGTGCGCCGGCTGGCGGTCCGTCGTGACAGTACCCCCAGCTCCAAGCCTACTACCGCTGTGTGGTGTGCCCAGAGTGTGTCTTGTTGGGAGAGCCCATCTGCGTTTCCGTGGTGGGCCCCAGCCTGGTGCTGGACCTGAAACGAGAAATCTTGTAAGGCCAAGAACCACCGTGTTACCCTGGCGTTGGTGTCCTTGGCCATTCCAATCCACTGGAGTGGGGCATGATCGGTTACGAGGATGAAGTGGTGGTTGGTAGTACCTTAATTCCTCGATGGCCCATTTAATAGCTAGGGCCTCCCTCTCCACAGCCGCATACCTCCTCTCAGTCGGGGATAGTTTCTGGCTGATGTAGAGGACCAGGTGTTCTTCCCCCCTGAAGGTTTGAGAGAGGACCGCCCCCAGCCCGGTCTCGGATACGTCCGTATGCACAGTGAATGGGAGGGCGAAGTCTGGGTTCTGTAGGACGGGGCTGCTGGTGAGGGCTTCCTTTAGGGCTTGGAATGCCCGCTCAGCGTCTGTAGACCACTTCACCCGGTCTGGATAGCCTTTCTTCGTCAGATCTGAGAGGGGGAAAGCTATAGAGGAGAAGTTAGGCACGAATCTACGGTAGTATCCCGCCAATCCTAGGAAGGCACGCACCTGTTTCTTTGATGTCAGCCGAGGATAATTTTTCAATTCAATTCAATTTTATTTGTATAGCGCTTTTTACAACAGACATTGTCTCAAAGCAGCTTTACAGGAATATAAACACAGTATACACATAGTAAAGGTGAGAAATTATCCCAACTGAGCAAGTCACTGAGTTGTGACAATGGCAAGGAAAAACTCTCTAAGGTAGAAACCTTGAGAGGAACCAAATTTAGAAGGAAACCCATCCTCATCTGGGTAACAACATATTCTTAAAGAGATAATTATTGATTTATATGTAATATGTTTGGCTTAGAAGAAGCCTTTTTTCCCAGCATTCTGGATTTTGAGTAGATGAGACCTCCATCCAGAAGTAGGACCTCCGAGACTGATCACGCAGGTCTGGAGAGCAGAAAGGACCAGGATCTCAAACATCTCCATAAACTCATGTGTAGCTCGGCAGAGAAAAGATTGTTAAGACTTGGAACCGGCACAATGGAAAGTCGCCGGGGCTCCGTGCAGCCCAAAGGGGAGGACCCGGTATTGCCAGTGGCCATCCACAGTGCTAAAGGCAGTCTTTGGTCTCGCCTCTGGGGCCAGGTCGACTTGCCAGTACCCCTTGGTCAGGTCTAGGGTGGATATGAAGTGGGCCTTCCCCAACCGCTCCACTAGGTCGTCCACTCGAGGGAGGGAAGAGGAGCTCAGTGTCCTCACGGCCCGGATCTGGAAGTGGCGTGGCGGCGGCGGGAGTCGCTGTCCTCAGGGCCGTTAGTTAGCTCCGCGGTCACGGCTTGTAGGCTTTGTGCAAGCTGCTGGGTGATGGTCTGTTGCTGGATGCTGATCTCCAGCAGTCGCTGTAGACCCGGATCCATATTTCTCCATTGGCCTTATGTGGGATGCCAAAAGATCACGATGGAGGGTTTGGAGGGGAAGAAAAAAAAATTCCTCTTTTTTTATTTTTAGAAAAACATTGTTTTTTTTTTTTTTTTTTTTTTTTTCCATGCCCGTATCCTCCACCAGTGTAAGGAAATAGCCCAGGGGCGGAGCACAGACACACAGGAGGACGTTGATTTTGGGTGTAAAAGGTGCTCTTTTATTTATTTCTTTCAAGGTGGGGAACTAGGGGGGGTGAGAAGGAGTGTGTGTGTGGCTGGCGTTGCAGCGTTCTTCTGTTGGTGCTTCCCGGAAGCGTGTGGGCTTTCCCGTGCCTTTAAATAGTGCCTTGAGTGAGTGTCCCCTGAGCAGCGGTCTCGTCTGAGCCGTCTGAAAGGAAAAACAGACAGGGAGAGAGTGATTGAACAACACGCCAAACAATACTCAGACTAATGACGGGTTCTGGGGAGCCGCGATGCGCACGTCATGAAAATTCCTTCTCTCCGAACGGGCGGAGGAGCGGCCGCTTATACTCCTCCCTCGTCTGCTGACTGGTGGGTTTTCTCCGTAAGACGGGCCAATCACCGGCCGGTGGTGTCTCGGCGGCTCCGCCCCACCCGCACGTGAGTCTCCTGTTTGGACGCGGAGCTGTTGTTTCTGCGCCTGCGAGGTAGTCGGGGAAGATGCGATTTTATTACCTTCTGCGCCGGCTGGCGATCCGTCGCGACACCTGACATCCATCTTTTCAACAGTAGCTAATGAAAATTAGTTTCAACATTTCCATTGATAGTCAAATTTGATAGTTAAATGAGGAAAACCTTTTTTTTTTTTTTTTTCCAGAGGGTCATCTTTGTCAATATTATTAAAATGATTACATGTGATATGGATGATGTCAGGATCCTCTGCTCCCAGCTGTGTTTCCCAAACAAATTGCAACCCATGTTAAAATCCATGCCATTCATTTTTCATGTTTTTATTTAACAACATGATTGCATAGCATGTAACGCTCTCCAGTTATTCATGCCTGTGGTCATGCTGTAATTGTGATTTTGACAGGATCGACTTTGGATGGGTTCTCTGGTTCCTCTCAAGGGTTTTCCTAGCTACTTTTGCCACTGGCTTGCTCATTAGCAATCTAAATCTACTCTGGATTTCTCTAATCTGGATTTCTGGAAAGCTGCTCCATGACAATATCGGTTGTTAAAAGTGCTATGCAAATAAAATATACTTAAACTGAATTGAATTCATGTGGTATAAATGTGAATATTACCTATGGGGAATTTGATGTGTTATGTAGCATGCAGAAATATGTCCTGCTCTTCTGTGATGGTCAGTTGAAACGACTGGTGCCTTGGGCAGGTTGTGTCCTAGTCTAACTTTGTGACTGCAGTGGTTATGTCACTAACACATTACCATTGCTTTTTATTTATGAGTAATATTTAAATACATGCACATTAACACCGCCATTTTATTTATTGCAGCATATAATGAAAAGATTGTAGCTTTTCTACGCCAGCCGAGCATCCTGGAGTTGCTACAGGAGAGGCAGCCTAGTTTGGCCAGCAATCACACTCTCAGGTGAGAAGAAGTCTGACTTCATAAGAATCATTTTCTGTATGACAATGGAGTGTAAAATCACATACTAAAGTACCTGTCTCACTGGGAATTAGTTTAAGATCAAAACAGAACTTGAGCACTGTTATGTTTGAGATGCCCTTCAGCAGGGGTGTCAGGTCAGAATGAAAAAAAAATAATAATAACCCAATTCAGAACTACTGTAGTCTAAATTCTAAAACTTAAAAATCTCACTAGCCCAAACCATCATTTACATTTACCTGATGCTTTTATCCAAAATGACTTACAATCCGTACAGGATACAACTGAGCAGTTTAGGGTTAACAGCCTTGCTCCTGTTGAGGGACCTTAATTGGCAGCATAGTTGTGCTGGGATTTAAACTCATGACCTTCCAATCAGTAGCCAAAAGCTCTAGCCACTGACCTACCACTTCCACTGTTTTAACAGTATTAAAAATAAATGCTTAAACACCCAGGTTTTTGTATTATTACGTATACTGTATATTGTCATGAATAAAGAATACATTTTAGAATGAGTACACCAATTTTGTAGGGGCACAAAGGGCTGAGTGGCTAGCTTGTTTGCCTCACGCCTCCAGGGTTGGGGATTTGATTCTGCAGAGTTTGCATGTTCTCCAAGTGCTTTGGGGGTTTCCTCAGGGTACTCTGGTTTTCTCCCCCAGTAGAAGACATGAGTTGTAGGCTGATTGGCATCTCTAAATTGCCTGTTGTGTGTGAATGGGTGTGTGCGATTGTTCCCTGCAGTCGGTTGGCACCCTGTCCAGGGTATCCCCTGAAGACCTGGAAATCCTGCCCTTAATTGTCTTTATGGATCATTGTTTACTTAATTCCACTTTTTTATTGGCTTAGTTAAGTAGTTTTTTTTTCTGTGTAATTTGCCTTACTAGCTCATAAGGTAACTATGTATCATAGATCACAAACACAAACATGTTCACTGACAGACAAGCAACTCACCTTTAATTGTAAATACAGTATACTCCTTAGACAGAGTGACAATTTGGTCCACCGTGTTTGTCGAGACATGAGATTTGGCCAAAATGAAGGATCTTGGAATGCAGCTTATGAATGAGCCTGTGTAATGAGTGTGTAATTCACCCAAAAAATGTTCTTTAGCTAGGTAGATACTTCTGTTTGGAATGCAGTATAAATGTAATAAATATTTATTTTAAAGGTCAGCATTTCCTAGGCATATTTGCAGGGGGGAATAGGAAGGGACATATAACAGAGAACACCGGTCATGACATTTGTCTTTAAGGAAAAGACAGGCAGGTATAATGATAATGTGACCACTATGATAATCTCTGAGGGATGACTTAGATGAGTTTGGGTCACCATAATTTACCTTCTATACTGTACATCAGTACTATATGGTACATGCTACTGTGTGTACTGTCAGTGAATGATGGACAATTGTCATGGCTGCTGTCGGGCTTTGCAGAATAGAGTTACACACTGAGACAGATTCCTATCTTCCAAATGTTGACGTCTAATCGTTATCTTAAAAGCATTCCTGAATGCCACCTATTACAGCTCCATTCAGCAAGGTGAAATGCATTACCTGTGTGTTTAAACACAATTAACATTCCTCAAGCCATTCAGGGCTAAATAAAAAAGGAGCTGAAAATTGAAGACTTGGACCAGAATAATATCGTGAGTGTCCAATTTTGTTCCTGCAGGGAGAAGATCCATTACATCAGGACTGAGGGGCCACAGGGGGTGGAGAAGCTGTCTTGTGACGCAGACCTTGTTATATTGTTAAGGTGTGCTTCCTTTAATAAAGCCTCATGTAGTGAGAGTTCATGCAGCATAAGCGTCAGTGCCAAACCTTAATCTTGTTCTTCTGACACACACACATACACATACACGGGCTAGTTTTCACTGCAATAAATCTCTGTAATCATATCAGTATCTAACTGCATGTTTGCATCTTTTGTTAGGTTTCCTAAATCAACAATGTGTTCAAGGTCTGATTTACTCTCTGTTTGATTTAAGGATTTTGGTCTGGTTTTCCGTGACTGAACATTTATTGCCTTGTGATATAATGTTTATGTACAGCTTTTCTATGATTAAATGATTATAGACTGCTTTTCCAAACACATGCTAGTTCAAGACTTGTGCTAAATTATCCTGTGAGTGAGATCATTATCCATTTGGCTTCTTTAGTGAAGGACTAGAAACAGAACTCTAGTTACATTTATTTGTCTAGCAGAGACAATTTACAAGTGAGGCAAAATACAATGCAAACATAGAGCATATATAATAAGCAGCTTCATAATTGGTATAGATCGATTGGATAAAAAAAAAATTGTTGTTAATTCACTTAATTACACTGAGAATATCTAACCTTTTAATTGAAGTAAATTTATTCTAGAAAACCAATCAGTCTTTTCAAAATATATATTTTTAACAAAGCCTCAAAGCTTGATTCTGTGGTCATTGAAGCAGTTATGAGTGGATTTAGTCGTATGTTTTGGACTGTTATCCACTGGAACCAACCGAAACCTATTTGTAGCTACTTGGCAGAGATATTTTCATTTAAAGTGTTCTTCATAGAGGATGCTGGGATGCTGCCAGAAGAAAGCATTTGGCATGGTGGTGGCATCCAATTGCAGATTTGGAGGTTTAGTTAATTCAGGTCTACAAATCTCTACATGTTAATCAGGCATGGGCGTAACCACGCATTCTTTGGGGGGGGCCTTGTCCCCCCCAATGTTTAAGAAATACCAATCTGTCCCCCAATATACAGTACAAAATATTTTCTATATGTCCCCATTTAATGAACCCTGCCAACGGATCTGTCTTTTCTTCATTTATTCTATTTATTTATGTCTATTCCTTTTTAACATATTTCCGTTTGTTAAGGCAAATACGTGTACCCCCTCCAATTGTACACTTGGTTGCGCCCGTACTCAAAGCAAGGTTGTTGATATATTTTAGCCGCTCAGTCTGTAAGAAATTGAGACAGCAGACAAGCGTAGAAAAGTGCAGCAGAACGTACGAGCTTTTTTCAGACAGTAAATAACTAGATACCTAAATAGTAGGTAACCTTAGCTTAGTATAGAAGGCATCATACCATGGTTTGGTTTGTTCTTAAGAACGTCAATTAACTGTTGATATTTGCACACTCACGAAGTAGGATAGGCTAACGTCAGTTCTGGTTTTTGACCATTAACGTTACATTCATTTGCATATCCTTGCACCGAGTTCATTGGACCCCCCAATGTCCATACCATGGTTACACCCTTGTAATAAGGAACAGGGATAGAGTAAGTGATACCCATGAATACTAATTGTGAAGCAGTCAGTTATACTAAAAATTATATTTTTATGGTTAAAATGCAGTAATTACACTAATACAGAAAAACAACACACAATATGTGATTCTGAGGAGCGCAGGTCGTCAGCGAAGCTTTACTTGCATCCTGAATTATCCAGTGTTCGGCTCTGGTTCTGATCTCTCTGCAGTTTGTTTGAAGAGGAGATCATGTCATACATCCCGGCTCACCCATTCCATCCTGGCCTCAACTTCTCTCCAAGGTGCTCTCCTGGAACCTCACCCCAGAATTCACCAGGTGTGTGTATTCTGTGCTCATAAAAAAAAACAACCTATAATAATCGATAATTTAAAAAAAAACTGAGAAACCTCATGTCATTAAAGCTGGGGGAACATATTTCATTTACAAAAACTATTACTGAAGCTAGAATATTATTTGTGCCTGTTGACATTCTCAGTAGTTTGTACAGTGATCTAGAGCTAACAGTGTGTTTGTATTGGCAGGACTGCAGAGAGCCAGAGCACCTGCTCCATATCGAAGGGACTTTGAAGCCAAACTGCGCAATTTTTATAGGAAGCTTGAAGCCAAGGGCTATGGCCAAGGGCCAGGAAAAATCAAGTATGTGTATGAGATTGTGGTTACGTGCATGATGGATACATTCTAAAATGAAAGCAGATCTAAACAGTTGCCCTCTGTCCAGACATGCATTTATCTGTCTTGTGAAAGGCTGATCATTAGAAGAGAGCACCTGCTCGAAGGCACCTTTAATCATGTGATGGCATATTCACGCAAGGAGCTCCAGAGGAATAAACTCTACATCACATTTGTGGGAGAGGAAGGGTATGAATCATGGCATTTCAGCACTTCTTCCAGTTCCACCATAAAAAAAAACATTGCTGTCTAAGGCATTAATAATCCTCAGATCAACATTATAGCCAAAACTTTCTTAGCCTTTTAAGTACCTCCAATTTCACTGGGTTACAACGTTCCTTTTTTTGTAAATAAAGTTACAAAAATGTTCTACAAGACATTTCTTTTTCTATAATAAATAATAAATTGCTTGATATAACAGTTTCACAAAAACATTGTCTTACTACAAATGGACACTGAAGCACTTGCATATTAACTATATTAACAGATACCAAGATAACGCAGAATGCACAACTTAACACACCCAGCCCAACTTAAAACAGTGTAAAAATACATATAATAATGTAATTGGTTGTTAAGATTTATGAAGCAATAACTTTTAGCTACCACATACTTAATACTAACTCAGATTTTTCACCCTTCTTTGTTTCTTAAAAGATTACAGCAAATCCCCTACAGTGATTTATTTATTTATTTATTTTTACATCCAGCGTTCTGCAAACACAACTTAATTTACATGAAAGAATTTAATATTCATATTTAAAATATACTGTGTGAAGTTTTATAAAGATTAGGTAAACTTAAGTGGCCAATTAAAATTTTGACTCATAAATTAATTTTAGTTTACACTGTATCTTTGGTAGTATTACTGATATATATTATCCTAATAATAAAAAATTTCATGTTTAATTCTAGTCACTTGGTTTCTTGTATAACTGCTCATCTGTCTCGTGTAGTCTGGACTACAGCGGGCCTTCGAGGGAGTTCTTCTTTCTGCTGTCTCAGGAGCTCTTTAACCCATACTATGGTCTGTTCGAGTACTCAGCCAATGATACGTACACCGTCCAGATTAGCCCCATGTCTGCCTTCGTGGAGAACCATTTGGAATGGTGTGCTATACCATTTTCTCTCTCTCTCTCTCTCTCTCTCTCTCTCATTCTCACATTTATATTGCACATTTGAACATTATGACTAGCAAACAAAATGTCATCTTTGTTCAAGAAATTAGTGATGAAAGAAAAGAAAACCAATGGTATGTTTCTTACTTTTATTTATCATTACTCCTTTATATCTGTTTAACAGGAATGGCAAACAAACTCAGATCTATTAATGCGAATGTTTCCACTTATAGGGTGGCTAATATGGGGGGAAAACCTGCTAATATACAGTACTGTGAAAAAGGCTTAGGCACATGCAAAGAAATGGTGTAGAGCAAAGAGGCCTTCAAAAATAATTAAATTAAATGTTTTACATTTTTTAAAAATACTATAAAGGGCAGTAAGCAGTAGTAAATGAAACAAAGGCAATATCGGGTGTGACGACCCTTTGCTTTAAAAAAAAAAAAGTAGAATTAGTGTAGTTTTATAAGGAAATGAGCTGTAAGTGTTATTGAGCATCTTGCAGAACCAGACACGGTTCTTCTGGAGACTTTGACCATCACACTTGCTTCTTATTTTTGTTGCAAAATCCAACAGCCATCATTGTGTTTTTAGTCTGAAAAGTGTCTCTTACCAATTAATATTCTGCTTTCTTTACTGACATACAAACATTTTTCTGTAACATTTAATTTTGTGCTGGAAAAGTAATGTTTGGGAATCTAAAATGCTTTTTTGTACTGATTCAATAATGTAGAAGTCATAAAATAAAAATCTATAACAAAGTTTGTACTAAACAAATAGGGTGCCTAAAACTTTTGCACAATACTGTGGATGGCTACCTGTAGCAAATCAGGTACCTAGCAAATCAGGCTGACTACCTAGCAAATCAGGCAATGCCTTAATATGATAGTGTATTACTGTAACACTTTATATAATATAGATTACAGATAAGAGTGCACCAGTCTGATAAAAGTGTGCCAAGTGCAGTACCTAAGCAAGTAAAGTTATATAAGAGCATTAAGTGATGCTGTCCTGCCCCACAGGTTCCGCTTCAGTGGACGTATTTTGGGCCTGGCACTGATTCATCAGTACCTACTGGATGCATTCTTCACCAGGCCATTCTACAAGGCCCTCCTCCGACTGTGAGTGCTCGTCTCAGCAAACATTAAACACATCTATATCACCTGTTTTTTTTTTTTTGGTTGATTAAATTATGATTTTGGTCCAGGATCTAGTGAGGTGTAAAAAAAGTAAAATAAATAAATAAATAAAGATGACATTATAGTTATGTCATCCCTCACCTTTCTAAATTGTTTGCTATCCTCTTACAGATCAAGTCATAGCTGCCCTGTATGCTGTGAGTGGGAACTTGGGGTGGGGGGTGGGTGGAGTAAATTAGGATAAAAGGGTATTAAAACACAAAGTTATCATATTGTTATTATACATTTCTTCTTCTTCTTCTTCTTCTTCTTCTTCTTCTTCTTCTTCTTCTTATTATTATTATTATTATTATTATTATTATTATTATTATTATTCTGGTTAGGGTATCTATAGTAACCCATAGAACTATAGCAACCCATCTGGTAAAAAGTTGTGAAATTTGGCAAAGTGAGTGGGGAGGGTCTACATAATATTCTAACCAAATTTGGGCTGCCAGTTCTCTAGCACCACTATCAGGTCACATTTGGGCTCTATTTGGAAGTACATTTATGTTCATATCTTTTGTGTCCAAAATTTAAAAGACAGGCATCCCTGGAATCTAATTAAGGTATGTTGTTTAAAAGACAACATACCCTAATTAGATTTTCCGCCATCTTGTCTAATCTTCACCACATTTGTCTCTTATCATCCTGAGACCTGTCTAAACAAAGGTTGTCAAAGGAACTCTGATATTCAACACCGTTCTCCCATAACAGACTGGCAAATGCATGGAACTACAAATCATTCTTGAATCCATTTACCTACTGTTATGGATCTGCTTTCCTGTGATTGGTTATGCAACAATTGTAGCACATCTGTGAATATGTGGCTCACTGAGTCCGAGTGCTTGGCTCATGAAAATGCTGCTTGCAGCTTTAATAATTATTGTTATTTTCATACTATTGTCAAATATTTACTCAGAATTTAATTTCATTTAGAAAGAATTGTGCACAAAGAGAGATCCAGTGCACTTTATCTATATGGTCCTGGTTATTGGTTTTCTGTTTGTTGATCTAGACCAGGGGTTGCCAAACTGGACTATTTGGGAGATTTTTTATTTTGTTTATCATCTCTGGTCTGATTACTGAATTAACAATATAGCTTGAATAGAATAGCATAGAATAGTTAAGAATGAATGGGCCAAAAAGGAAGCATTTATGCTTTATTTATGCTCTTAGAATTTAAACTATACTGTCATTGCAGTAGATTAACACGCATGCAAACATTGCATGTGTTTTATCTTGGACAGAGCGACTGATCTGAGTGATTTAGAGTATCTGGATGAGGAGTTCCACCAGAGCTTGCAGTGGATGAAAGATAATGATATCACAGACATTCTGGACCTGACCTTCACTGTCAATGAGGAGGTCTTTGGGCAGGTACCGCATTCCTTAACCCAGTCCAGTTATTGGTACATCTGATTCAATATAGAAAAGAAAAACTTATATCATGTGTGGACATTTGTTGCAGTTTTTTTTGTGTGTTATTCACAGTAAACGTAAATGATCTCAGAATCCATAGTGGAAAAATATTATAAACACTGTATGTTCCATAGGGCAATATAACAGTGCTTTCTGTACACAGGTAACAGAGAGGGAGCTGAAATCAGGAGGATCCAACATTCAGGTTACAGAGAAGAACAAAAAGGAGTACATTGAGAGAATGACCAAGTGGAGGGTGGAGAGAGGAGTGGTGCAGCAGACAGAAGCATTGGTGCGGGGATTCTATGAGGTACACAAGCCTTTTCTAAACAACCATCAGTTAATTTTGACATACAGTGGTGTGAAAAAGTGTTTGCCCCCTTCCTCATTTTCTGTTCCTTTGCATGTTTGTCACACTTAAGTGTTTCGGAACATCAAACCAATTTAAACAATAGTCAAGGACAACACAAGTAAACACAAAATGCAATTTGTAAATGAAGGTGTTTATTATTAAAGGTGAAAAAAAATCCAAACCATCAT
>JAFFST010052703.1:270763-299841 GCA_022414735.1 Noturus placidus
TTTCTTAACAGCAAACAATCTGATGTGGATACTAAAAATTAAACAGACTGATCCAGCAGACTGATAGCATTCTGGTTGAAATGATGAAGCACAGTCACCTTACTCTTACATTGTACATCAGTGTCCTCTCACTCCTGGAGATGGAGAGGTATAAAGAAAGCAGGATGATCTGGGTGATGTAAGGGAATTTACAGTATTTTAAATGCTAATCTCTTCAGGATGCTCTGGTATTTCCGACACTGAAAGAACTCCTTGAGTGTTTTCAGTTGCAAATTCTTTCATGATAAGTTAATGATGTTCATCAGATGATTCAGATGCACACTGAAAGGCATGGCGTTGTTACTTAAATGTCTTTCAAATTTTCCAAAAAACCCCTCAAACATTTAGGACCTTTATTTGCAAAGCCAAGAAAGTGGCTAAAAATATCACTCTAATACTACTAGTATTTATTATAAATATGCCAATGGTTGCCAATATGCCAAAACTGGAATATGCAATGAACATAAGGAACCTTGATAATGAAATGCATTTAACATTGTTATGTTTCCTTTACCATTAGCTTTAGCCAATGTACATCGATGATTATTTAGAGCAATATACATTTTTGACTCCACCGTGATATCCACATTAACCCTTATAGACATTAAGAATTAGGGATTTACTACAATTTCCAATAAGACCTCTGATACTAAAATCGAATCTCTATTACTGTATTTATCGGTAGGTATATACAGTACATATATGTCTGTGTTAACGTATTGTTTTGTAGCTCATACCTACTTTGTTTCTTATGATACTTATTATAATACAATGCCTTTTTTCAGTTTCTTTATTCATTTTTATTTTTTATTGTTTGTCATTTTTTATATTACTGTAGCATGGGTGTGATAAGATGACGGTGACTGACAGTAATGTGAATTGATGTCATTTATTACTTACAGTATTTTATAGTTTATTTCAATGTGTACACCTTGTGTTTATTTATTTGTTATTGCTTTTTTAAGGGACCATTAATAAATTGCAGAAAAATTTTACTAACATTACACTAATGCCTATGATCTATTCCTGTAATGCACTGAATTATTGAAATATGTAACACAACTATATATAAACTGTGTTCATCTAATAAAAAGATCTTTATAAATGAATGTTTTCCATTCAGTATTATGGAACCTGTCCATCGCTGTTTATATTGCATTCACATCATCCATTTATTTGGATGTGGTTAGGCTGTGTGTAATGTGTTTTGTATTGACACTTTCCAGACCTGGGATAGCTATCAGCTAGCTGACATTAAACCATATGTCATGGAAAGTATATATTTCATTGTTTCTATACTGTTTTAAAATAGTTTGACCTCTATTGCAGCTCTTTTGTTCCCACACTCACATGCACACACTCGTCCTTAGTATACAGTGCTGTGAAAAAGTATTTGCCCCATCCTGATTTCTTCTGTTTTTCTGTATATCTCCTACTAAATTGTTTGGAAGACAGGGGTCACATTACATCTGGGGTAAACCAAATGTGACCGTGCATTTGGGTTTACCACCAGGAACACATTTAAAGGGTTCTTTAGATTTACATTTATTCAGTAAGTTGTCTGATAAGTGAATTGACTACAGTGTAGTTAACAAGTTTTACAATAGACAATACAGCGGTGGGAAAACTATGAGCTCCTGCACCGCACAATATCTTCAATTTCCAGGAGTTGAAACTCCCAACATTTTAAATGAAAAACTGGATGGTGTGAGATCTACCAGCAAACCCAAGAGCCAACTTCTCTCTCGCAAATTTCACAGAACATTGCATAGTGTGAGTGTGTGTGCATGCCTAGCTTCTTCGCTAGTACCCAACATCGCCACTTACTGACACCTTACAGGACAACGTATGCCATAACAGCTTTCCTAACTAAGGCAACAATCAGACCATTTATCACTTTGTTACACAAACACAAAATAAAATGAACATCATACCTATGGTCATGCATGGTGGTGGAAGTGTGATGGTGTGGGGATGCTTTGCTGCTTCAGGAACTGGGCAACTTGCAATAATTGAGGGAAACATGAATTCTGCTCTACCAGAAAAACCTAAAGGAGAATGTCCGGCCTCCAGTCTGTAAGTTGAAACTTGATTATGCAGCAATGATGACCTAGATCTTTAAGTAAGTAACAGACTGATCTCCAGGTATCAGAAGCATTTGGCTCCTAAACATATTTAACATATATAACAAATAATTTTTAATTAGTGATAGGTGCTGGGTAACTTTTTTTGCTTCAAGGAAATAAATAAAAACTACATTATATGTTTACTCAGTTTACCTTTGTTTTATGTTGTATTTTGTTTGAAGATCTAAAACTATTTAGTATGAGATATACATAAAAACAGAAGAAATCAGGCAAATACTTTTTCACAGCACTGTATATACATCACCAATAGGGCAGCAGGGGGTGCAGGGAGATAGCTATTGTTGTTATTATTATTATTATTATTATTATTATCATTATTAATTTTTTTTTTAGCTATTACCACTTTTCCCACTTTGCTAATGTTGTGGTTAGGTGACCAGGTTGCACAGTGGGTAGCATTGAGGTTTATGTTTGTGTCAACTTTTGCAAGTACTCCCAGTGTCTGTGTGAGTTTACTCCGGTTTCCTCCCACCTTCCGAAAATATGCTGGTAGGTGGATCAGCTATGCTATATTAAACCTAGGTGTGGATGTTGTGTTCATGGTGCCCTATGATGAACCAGTGCCCCATCCAGGGTGTGCCTCGTGCTGTGTATTCTTTCAGTAGGCTCTGGATCCACCACCACCCTGAAATTTTTTAATTTCACCACCTCACTAGGTCACCACCCTGGGCGGCTGTGGCTCAGTGGGTAGAGCGGGTTGTCCACTAATCCACTAATCGTAGGGTTGGTGGTTCGAATCCCGGCCCGGGTGATCCCATGCCAAAGTGTCCTTGGGCAAGACACTGAACCCTAAGTTGCCCCCGATGGCAAGCTAGCACCTTGCATGGCAGCTCTGCTACCATTGGTGTGTGAGTGTGCTCTCATTTGTAAGTCTCTTTGGATAAAAGCGTCTGCTAAATGAATAAATGTAATGTAAATGTGAAATTCTAATGGTTTCCACTACAAATATCATTACTAACCATTAAAACCATTACCATTATTGGTCCTTAATGGTATCCCGCCAGGGCCATGTGTGTGTGGAGTTTGCATGTTCTCCCCGTGTGTCGGGGGTTTCCTCTGGGTACTCCGGTTTCCTCCCCCAGTCCAAAGACATGCATGTTAGGCTGATTGGCGTGTCTAAAGTGTCCGTAGTGTATGAATGTGTGTGAGTGTGTATGTGATTGTGCCCTGCGATGGACTGGCACCCTGTCCAGGGTGTACCCCGCCTTGTGCCCGATGCCTCCTGGGATAGGCTCCATGTTCCCCGTGACCCTGAAAAGGAGTAAGCGGATGAAGATGGATGGATGGATGGATAGACATAACACGCCACCAATAGAAGGCAACAAATTACCAGTAGCGACACACAATTTCCAATAAACCCAATACAAAAACCAGGTGAGGGCGAGTTTTTTTTTTTTTTTTTTACTCCAGGAAACTTGCATGCAATACAGCTTCACCATTTCCACTCTCAGCAGCAGGGGGCGTACTTGCACGATTTGTTCATTTGCAGTTTTTTTGCCCGCAGCCCTTATCTGGTCAGTCACTACAACATAAAGCATATTCAACTCATCCTTAGCATAGCCTCTAAGTCCAGAATGTGCAGGTATGTAGGAAATAATTCGCACGTCCAGGTTACCTGTAAACCCGTGTTGTCGCTAGGCTATCACTCGACGCATTTAAGCATTTCATATGTTTTTATTTGAGTCCAATGTCATGTTCACGTCGTGTAGTCTCAACCACATTCAAAAAGAAAACAACAACAAAACTGGCTTGCTGCTACAAACATTTGCAGGGAATCAGATTTGACATCTTGGCCCAGTGCCTGAGGGAAACCTTGATTACAAACGCCCCGCCCTCTTTGGCCTGTCAATCAGGGCTGTTACCACGCGACGGAAATCAAAGAGTTTTTCCAGTAGAGAGAGAGAGAGAGAGAGAGAGAGAGAGAGAGAGAGAGAGCTGCTACAACACTCCACTCATCACCGTGCAGTGGACACACACACACACACACACACACACACACACACTTCACGACCAAGATGAAAGTTTCGCAGGTCGCTTTGTTGTTACAAAGTTGCAGTTTTATGTAACCGTTGCTACGTGTTCGGCTTTATTTAGTTTTGGTCATTTTGTTATCTAGCTACTAACTAACTGTTCAAAACGAACTACCTGGAACAAAGTTCACAGAGTTAGCAGCGTTCAGAAGTGTATTCTCAGGTCAATTCCACTTCATAGCTGTTATAACTCCGCCGTTATGATTCCTCAATGTCCGTCTCGGACCGGCGAGGCGAGAAACCGCAGCCGGTGGCGTGAAGGCGCTCAGAGTCGCTCCGGGTTACTGTGCGACATCCACAGCGTGGTGAACACAGAGCCGTTTCCCGAGCATTACACTCTCATCCCGGGGAAAGAGCTGGGCAGGTAAACACACACACACACACACACACACACACACAACTCTGAGCACATGCATGATGATTTAAAAGTAGATCTTGAACACACTTGCTGGTCTGTTTTAAACAAAAACAATTAAATCAAGCAGGTTTTTACTCCCTGGTGGAAAAAAAAAACTCAATAGAATCCCTTATAGAAATGTTAATGGTTATAATGGGAATTGTATTGATTTTAATGGAAACTCTAATGGTCCCTGTGGGTCTTTACTGGTTATGTTTTGCCTTCTGTTGGTGCCATGTTATGTCTAGTGGATACCATTAAGGACTTTCCTTTAATATGTGGAAACTGTGTAATGGTTTTAATGGTTAAAAGCTGATTGTTTTTAATGGTAATGGTAATGGTTATGTAGTGGGGGCGCACGGTGGCTTGGTGGTTAGCACGTCCGCCTCACACCTCCAGGGTCCGGGGTTCGAGTCCCGCCAGGGCCATGTGTGTGTGGAGTTTGCATGTTCTCCCCGTGTGTCGAGGGTTTCCTCCGGGTACTCCGGTTTCCTCCCCCAGTCCAAAGACATGCATGTTAGGCTGATTGGCGTGTCTAAAGTGTCCGTAGTGTATGAATGTGAGTGTGTATGTGATTGTGCCCTGTGATGGACTGGCACTCTGTCCAGGGTGTACCCCACCTTGTGCCCGATGCCTCCTGGGATAGGCTCCAGGTTCCCCGTGACCCTGAGAAGGAGTAAGCGGTTGAAGATGGATGGATGGATGGATGGATGGTTATGTAGTGGAAACCATTGTGATGTTTCTATTTCCCCCCCCCCGCCCCCCCTCCAGCCAGGCTGTCAATCCTCTATAGAAGGGGTTCACAAGCTTTTTACACTCAGTGACCTCTTGGTATTTTACAACATAAACTTGGGAAAAAAAATATTAGGCATGTTTTTTTTTTATTTATTTATTTATTTATTTATTAGCTTATTTATTTTTAATAAATCATGTGTTCAGTAATGTTTTCGGGGATTTTGTTTCATTTCTGAATTTTTGAACCCGTTTTTATTAAAACTGTTCCTGGATTCTAGATAACATTGCGCAACATGGGCATAATAACTTTTGATAGTTCTTTGGAAATTCAAAAATCATGTGGACCCTTTGGTTTTGCTCGATGGACTCTCTGAAATATGTCTCTGTGATAACTCGTGTACACTGGACAAACCGAAATGTTGTTTCCATAAAGTGAAAGAATATACAATAATACACAGAAAAGCTCATGCTAATTCTTCAAGTCTCCCTGGAAGAAGAGATTGTGATATCTCAATGGCATCTTCTTGCTTAAATGAAGGATGAATAAATACATTTGATGGGACAACAGAACCGTATTAGACGGAAGAAACCAGTGCAAACAATTGTCTATAAACTGTAAAAATCTACATTATAATGCGGTTAAGTAGCGAAAAAAAAGGTGATGGAAAAAGTGTAGCAGCAAGATCAGCCTAGCAAACATGTCTCATAAAAGTGCTTACATGATCTGCCATTAACCAAACACGGATCCCCGGGCCAAGCTTTAAATGTTTAACAAATGTTCAAGTGTATTGTTGAAGCGTTTTCACACTAAGGCAGAAGTCGACAAAGTTGCATGAGCTTTCCTGGCTTTGTTGGTTTCTTGCTTTACCCATCTTTTACCTTGTGTAGCCTAAACTATATCTTAATATTCAACATTTAATACTGTAAAAACGTATTCCTGAGTACATAGCGAACACAGCTTTAATAACTCCCTGAGATCCTTACAGGCGGTTAATTCATCGCTGGCTCGCAAACATGTTTAGTGGAATTATTGAAGGTTATGTCGATCCTTGATATTTATAAGGTGTTTGTAGGACATATTAGTATTTGTGGGTTTGTCTTATCGCGGATACATGTGTTTGAGTCAGTGCAGCTTGATTGTTCTATAGTAATCTATGTTGAGGTAAAGCTTTATTTCTTCTGGGTTTCATTCATTTTTGTTGACATGCTTTTTAAAGTTTTTAACAAAATGGTGACGCCCCTGTCTCGACCCTTTTTGCGAGGTTTGTTAGTTAAAAAAAAAGTTATATTAGAGGTCTGTTGAAAAAAAGATCAGAGTTGGATGATTTGAGCATGAGAACTATTTCCTTTACGAATGAATCATTCTGAACTGATGAATGAAAAGGGTTCTCTTATCTCTGGTATTTGCTTGTAGGTAACTGCCACTGTTGTTTAAGCAGTGCAGGCCATCTTTGCAGTATTTAACTGTGATAATAGAGAGAGAGTCTATGTTCATCAAGAAAAAAGAGAATGTCTGCCTTAAAAAGCGACCAGTAGCAGTTTTCGGAAATGTTATGACCTCTAGTTGTTTCAATTTATGTAGCATTGGTTTTGAATCACGGTGCAGCATGGAATGGTTACAGATCCAAATGCAGAACTATCCAACCCCTCACCAGATTTGTTGCATAATGGTATATGTGAGTGTAGAAGATCTTTGGAAGATGTGGCTGACTAGCCTTTGGGGTGGGGTAGGGGGTTGTACTGGTACCGGGACTGGTGGGGTACTTGTTACATAACCACCTTGTCAATTAGTAAAATAATACTGAAAATGTGCAACACTCTTAATCACTTCAGCAAGAAGTGCTGGTCAGGTTCATGGTGGATCCGGAGCCTGTGCCAGGAACAGTGGATGTGAGGCAGGAATATGCACTGGATGGGACATCAGTCCATTGTACATTTTAACACATGCACACACACACACACACACACACACAAACAACATATAGTGGCTTATTTTATGCTAGAATGTGTATGGACACTTAATTGCTTGTGTACCTCATAGGGTACAAAATAAAAACATAATGACAAACTAGTAGACGGTCATTGCACTATTAAGATTTTCTTTTTTTGTAATGACAGTCTTGAGTGCTGACAACTTGAGTGCTGACTCTTTCTAGCATATCCCTACTCCCGGTACCATTATGTTTACATTTACATTTATTCATTTATCAGAAGCTTTTATCCAAAGCGACTTACAAATGAGACACACTCACACACCAATGGTAGCAGAGCTGCCATGCAAGGTGCTAGCTTGCCATCGGGGGCAACTTAGGGTTCAGTGTCTTGCCCAAGGACACTTCGGCATGGGATCACCCGGGCCGGGATTCCAACCCTACGATTAGTGGACAACCCGCTCTACCGACTGAGCCACAGCCGCCCATGTTACTTACCATGTTACTGTTTTGGCAATAGGCATAACAATACCGTGTAGAGGTCATGGATTTGTTACCATAACGTGCTGCTACACACTGTCCAACAGAAAGACACTATTATTAGTAAGTATTAAATTTACTGTAGAAAGGGTTAGAACTGATGAAATTCTGTAAGGAAGTCACCCTTTTTACTGTATAATGTCCTAACACATCTTGCAGAAGAGTTAACATCACCCCATCTTCCCTTGGTAAAAGAAACGCTGAAACCCTGAATTATCCTCACATGCAGTGCATTTGAGCTCAGTCATGTGATTGGAAAAAAGAAGGGCCACTGTTAAAGATGGTTTGTGGTTTTGAGGCACACGAGTCAGCTTAATGGTCCTCGTGTGCATCATTGCTTGCGGGCTGTCTTCTAAGGCCGGCAGCTTTCAGAGTGCAAGACATGCAAATTTCACAGCTAAAACTCATTCAAGAACAACAGCGTTGTCTGTGATTTTGCACAGAGTTGGGTGGGGGCAGGACAGTGAATAAAACACTGGAAGTCTTTTGACATTTCCTCCAGCCGTCCTGTTTAGCCTTCGTTCAGTCTAATTTCTTCATTGGGATGGCGCAAGTGTGTGCCCACATCTTTTTCCGAACTTGAGTGCTTTAAAGCTGGTTTGCTAAAGGAATTGGGATGGTTCTTAAATATGTTTAAAAGTTTGCAGTAAAGCCTTTTGAATGCATGTTCCGAAAACATCAGGTAAAAGAGGAAACCTCATACTACTGTAGACATGTTTTTCACTGAATTCATTTTCTAGTGTGAGTGCTAGTGTGAGGCCAGAAACATAAATATGTCTCGATCTACCTCAAACATCCATCACTGTGGGTATGCTTCATATGTTTGGGGTGGCTTAAAACAAAAGGCCTTAATGTTGTACTGTATATGGTGCTATAAAGTCTGGTTTAATGATCTACTTCGCTGGTCCCTGCAGAGTGGGGAGGAAATGTTAGGCTGTCTGGATTTTGGGCAGACCCATGGGATTAGACTAATTGACATATTTACAGCCAGATTGTAAAGCCATCAGTCATGTGCAAAGTTGTTAAGAAAGTCAATTGATACTTTTTCACAGTGTTCCTGCTCACCGGAACACATTTATGTTTTGAGAATGATTGGTATTTTTGTTAAGTCTGGAAACTTATGAAGCATGATGACAATACAACCCAGTGTTCGACTACTGAGCACTAATGTGGAAATTGTTTAGGTTTTCTATCACCACAAATACAAAAAATAATTAATATTAAAAAAAAATATATATATATATATATTTTTTTTTTATATTAATTATTCTTTGTATATGTGGTGATAGAAAACCTAAACAATTTCCACACACACATATATATATATATATATAATATAATATACATGGACACTGGTCCACACCACTCTTTCAGAATGCCACTCCCTGCTGTGCTACACACATCAGCTTTTAATAGTCTGATTAACTAGCTTGGATGGATGACATTCAAAACTGAACAAAATAAATTGCAGCATAAAGCTGTCATATGTAAACCTCTTGCTAGCACAACACAATCACCTCATGGTTAAGCATGTAGAGAAGAAATAAAGTTTCTAGTTAGAAGTGATTAAAAGTCAAACACGATGCTGACACTGACCCTTTCTTAGGAATGGATAATGACTACAGTCGCGTCATCAATACCCCCCCCCCCCATACACACACACCTTCCGTTGGAGTTAATCCTGCATTCGACTTAAATTGGGACTTTTACTTATGCCATTTTTTTACCTGTGTGCATTCGATCTACAAACTGGGGGTAAAAAACACGAACGCCTTCATGATCGTTGTTGTTATTAAGAATATAGCAAGCTAACTGTGAAGTATATTTATTTATATTTCCTTGTATAGTCACTGTTACAGATTTATAAGCAAATATGTATGTTAACTGATCTAAAGCAAATACTAGTATGTTGTGTGTGTGTGTGTGTGTGTGTGTATACAAATACTAGTATAGAGGCCTAAAAAGTAATGAGGTGTTTCTTTAGCTGCTTTTCCACCGAAATTACCCGGACCGGTTAAACCCAGGAATGTTTTCCACAAGACCATTTGGTTCCTCAAGACCATTTAATGTCTGCTTTTCTATCACGGTCTAAAGTACCATGAAGCTTAGGCAAATTAGCCCGGTGACGTATGATTGTGCGCGACAAGCCCTTGGTGAGGATATGAAGCCTCGAAGTATGCTACAATCAAACTGATTGAAAACACAAATTAAGCTGATTTTAATGATGTAGTTATGTTTGCTCAGCTGATAAAAACATGTAGCAGTCTCTGATTGGAGAGAGTTTACTGCAACCGAATTGGTGGTCTAGTGGTTAGGATTTGGCGCTCTCATTTCCACCGCCCGGGTTATTGGAGTACTCCCTTAAATAGCTAGCTAGCTTGGTGTAATTTATTACATTCATGTTAGTTACAGTTATTTTAAAGCCTAGTCAGTTAGGTTTCCAGGCAACAAAAACATGGCCCTGGGTGGTACACTGGAGCTTTAACTTGGATAGTGGGCTAGATAATAGATTTATGATTTGTCCACCCCTGTTTTTCAGAAGTTTTTTTTTTGTTGTTGTTGTTGTTATTTGTGGAGTTTTTATACCAGTGTAACTGGTCTATGCTGCTGGGAAAATTCTTCTGTTATACTAAAACCCACCGTATATAAACCATGAGGTGAAATCAGAGTGGTTATGTGGTTTCTAGATTTACAAATATGGATAATTGCAGGCTTGTCACACTGCATTCCACTGTCCAGGGAACACCCAGTCCTGTCAGATCACTACTATAATGTTGTGCAGTCCCTCGCCAAAAAGCTTAGCTTAAAATGCCTTTGCCTGGTGTGTAGGAAATAGAAACACTTTATGCGTTGCTAGAGAATAGACGCACGTTTATTTGCTCAGAGATAACCGGTCTTTGTAAAATTGAAATGTATAATTTTGTGTGCAAACATTTGGTAAGCCATATCTACTGTTCCAAAGTTCTTACACTGCAGGGCACACCGCTTTAAGTGGCAGCCTGTCATTTGACTGCATTACCACTGCTTGAATTGAAGCCGCTCAAACGTTTTAGTTTGAGCAAGGAAATACTTTTTCTTTTAAATAAAGATTTATGCTGCATCCCAATTCGCCTATTTAAAGTATGCACTAAAAGTTCTGTACTCTTTTTGTGAAGAATAGTGCATACTTCTGAGTGTGTGGCAAACAAGTATGCAAGTACTGGGACATATAAACACTCCAGGTAACAAAAGAGAACTTTGCTGCCTAGTTAAGCACGCTATCACAGTCCTTGTTTCAGTTCAGCTTTTCTTCATTCCGTATTCCTTATACAATTTATGCTATCATTTCACTTACCATTTCCTTGATTTATTTTTCCACATTTCATTTGCATCTCTCTAAAATGTGTCTGCCATGTTTCCAGGTTGAATTTGGTGAGGCAAACCATCACAACTTACAAACCTTTTGGGCTATATTAGCTGAATGTGTCCATGATTCCACACTTGGGAAAATCTACTAGTGGTATGTGGGGTTTTTTTTTGTTTTGTTTTGTTTTTTTTTTTTGTTTTGTTTTGTTTTTTTACTCATTTTATTGTTTTGTGATTCCTTGCTTACAACTAAAAAAACCTTGCTAACAGTTCACTGCGATTTCATTGCACACACCCCATGCAAACAGCCAATTATTTGCTCTGTACAACTGCACAGTTAGTAGTTAATCCAGAGGTCTTTAGAGAACTCATTACAGCTGATTTTGGTTAAGACTGAAGTGATGAACCCCATGCTGGGTTCCATACTGGACACTTCTCTCCTGAAATTACTTAGTTTTATGCTATATAAGGTAAAAGTCCATGGGTTGTGCATTAGTCCATCCATCCATCTTCAACCGCTTACTCCTTTTCAGGGTCACGGGGAGCCTGGAGCCTATCCCAGGAAGCATCGGGCACAAGGCAGGGTACACCCTGGACAGGGTGCCAGTTGTGCATTAGTGTTTGTTTAAATAAAAATAAAATCATAGTACATAAACATGCATTCATTCAGCTTCAATATCTGCTTTATCATGGACAAGGTCACTGTGGATCAGCTGGCGAATATCGCAAAATAAATTCCAATCCTGAAGCTAAGCAGAAGCTCATTGTAATGCTCATTACATGGCTGCTTGCCAATTTAACACCAAACTATTTATTTATTTATTTATTTATTTATTTATTTATTTTTAATTATTATTTTTATTTTATTTTTTATTTTTACCACCTACAGGCTTTGTACATGCTTGCAGTGCCTTTAGGATAATCCCTAAACAAGTACTAATGTTACCTAATGTGTCTTTAAGTATCACTTTATGTAAAACTGTTTTAAAAATGCAATTAATAACACTAGATGTCATTCAGTATTAAGCAAAACAAAACCTTTGATAACCACTTGCTAATGGCATAATTAATAAAAAAGAATTATTAACATTAATATTAGCTATTATGTCACAGGTTATACAGCTCTCCTAAAATAGAATTGTTTCTAACTACTTTTCTTTGTAGATTCCAAAAATGGATGAACACAAATGTCATTGTGTTTATAGCTCATCCAGTGAAGAAAAATCAGCTCTTACTGGAACTTTTTCCGTCATGCAAATAATCTGACTGCAGAAATGAGTTCCCTAGCTAAAGTGTGCTTAAATATTGCTCATGTTTTCACAAAGCAATCCAGAGGTCATCTGAGCCTTCAGTGGCTGTTCATAAAACAGAATCTGTCATCTTTAATTAAGGTCAGACACTTCATGGGTATTTGGGAGGGCTTTGTTTACAGCCTGTACTTCTCCTAGTCTGGTCAACAGCTAAAATAGAATGTCATCAGCTGAAAATGTCTCACCCTCCCTCGTAAATCTCAAGTCCGCTGTGTGCGGTTCCGTCTCTGGATGGGGTTTAAGGGCCTGTCGGATGTATGCAGTGTGGTCCCTTTCACTTACGCCACAGGCCCCCCTCTTCCTTACCCATCTCCTATTCTTACAGAAAGGATCTGTCTCAGGCCTGACAGCTGAGACGGGATACCATGACATCATTGCTCCACTTCTCACTTTGTTTGGGTCTCGGGCTCCGATGGCAACATCTGCGGAGCACCATGGCAATGGTGAGCAGGAAGAGAAGGGGGGGGGGGGGGGGTGACCATGTGAAAGCTATGTTTGTTATTGAGGCCCATTGGTGAGGAAGACTGCCATGCTTGCTCCTCACCAAGTGTCGGAAAGAAGCTGTGACGGCCATTGATTACACACGGAGAATGCCATGCTAAACTTGAGGAGATAGTCATATAATGGTTATTCAATTTATGTTGGCAGATGACCTTAAAACCAGTTCTCAAATAGACACCAACATCTAACAATTATGACTCTGCTACAGGTTTTTGTTTTAAACTATGGATATAGTCAGAACTTGTTTTAAAAGAGCAAGATTACTTTATTCCCCAGGTGTGGCTAAATGATAAATTCATTAGCTAGCCCACAGGGCAAATGTAAGCTCCAGTATCCTACTCAGTCCCACGTTTTTATTGCCCAGAAACCCAATTGACTAGGACAAAATAACGTATTGCAATAACATATGGTAAGCTTGGTAGCTTGTTAAGTGCATTACTACAGACAAAGAAAAATGAATGAGCAGCCTATATGAAATCCAATAGAGGAGACAGCTGTGTAGCCATAGTCTTTCCTGATAAAGTTTTAATGTCACGTGAGCTGTGGTGTTCCATCTTAATTGAAGATATGATTTGAGTCTCGCTAGCATCTTTATTTTTTCTGAGATGATCAATTGTGCTAGCAGTAGAGTTAGATGACAGCTTTGCAGTGGGCTTTATTTAGCTCAGTTTTGTCAATGTTTCCACAAACCAGCATGTTCCTGATTCTGAGAAGATCATCTATTCTCTGAGAAGGGAACTCCACGTTGCGTTTAGCATAATGCTATGGGAATCGCCCTCGCGCGCAACTGAGATCTGAAGCTTGTTTAACATCATGCCTAATTTATAGGCCAGCCGTGATCAGGTGATGTGGAAATTAAGCACATCACGTGATATACATACGGCATCTATGAACCGCGTTGTCAACCATATTATCTTCAGCTAATTTGCATGTCGGTCGTTTGTGTAACACTCGCAAAAAGACGCTTCATTTCTTCTCCCCCCCTTTAAAAAAAATCTTGACTTTTCTATCCCTTTAAAAATAAAGAGAGAAGATAAAAACGACTGAGCGAATACTTTCGCAAGGCACTGTGTGTGTGTGTATGTATGTATGTGTGTGTATGTATGTATGTATATATATATATATATATATATATTACACACACACAAACAGCATAGCGCTGGTCTCCTATATCCTCCTATAATCACGACGGAGGGTTACGTTCACATTTATTCCATTTACATTTATTCATTTAGCAGACGCTTTTATCCAAAGCGACTTACAAATGAGAAAGTACAAGCAAAGTTCATGCCCCCTGTTCAGGCAGGCGCAACTAATTCTTCCCTGGGCAAAGGGAAGGTTCTTGTCAGTGAGTGCAATGTACATTCTGGGCAGCCGAAATGTGGGGGCAGACATCCCATCGATGCAGGGGCTGACGCCCAGGGGTTAGAGGCTCCATATGGCAGAGGTTCGGCCAAGCAGATGTGGATGTGTTCGCCTTCTGAGGAGACAACACCCTGTCCACTATGGTTCACCCTCATTCCTCCCACACCATTATAGCTGGACACCATGGTGCACATGTGGTCGAGGTCGCATCTATATGCTTTTCCCCCGATCGCTCTGCTCCCACAAGTTCTAGCGAGAGTTTGCAAAGTCCGCACTGTCTCAAGCCGGAGAGCTGATTTATCACCCTTGACCGGACCTATGGAAACTGTGGGTCTGGCTCCTGAGGGGCACCAGCTCATAGATTTTGGTCTCACAACTGAGTTTGTAGGGACCACGTTGATCGCTAGCACACCATCCTCAAGGAAATTGAGGAATGTTAGCTACACAAGCTTTAGATGCCGGTTGTGTGTGTGGGCGCGTCCCATAGCATTAGGCTAAAAGCAACGTCCCGCTTCTCTTCCCTTCTCATGGAACAGGGTTGTATGCTTAACCCAGACATTTTCCATGCACGCCAATTAATCCATGAACTAAAAATTGTTCATCTGACACCCAGATCATGTCTCTGCTGTTGTATGTAGTGCAGCAGGTGGATTCAGGAGTGTGTGCTATAGTAACAGTATCAAGGTGCATCACAACCACCATGAAGCTTGTTAAATTTAAACACGGCTACAAAGCAAGTGAAAAATTTTGCTTTGCAAGTCAGTAAGAAGTAGGGTTTTTTTTCCCCCTCTGGATATTGAACTTATTTGGGCAAATACAAATATAAAATTAGATACAATATGAAATCTGATTTTTCTGGCCATTTGGGATAATGATTTTTCCATGCCAGTGGTTTTTCCATTTACCAGATTTACCTTGGAATGAAGCCAATGAAGTTAATCTCAGAATGAAGTGATTTTCTGCCACTACATTACAGCAATGTCTTTTTTTTCTTCCCCCTCCCCTCCAAACCATCCTCCATCATTACTGCCCTGCACCGAAATGAGAGAGATGCTGAAAGGACACAGGCACATATAAAAACTTTTGCTCTGTGACACAGATGAGGTAATGCACTTTCTCAAAGTATTCAGAAATTGCCTGCCTGTGTGCCTGGAGACTGTGTGAATAGCTGCCTCTTTCTGTATGTTGAGGTCACATGTCAGAGTTCATTAATTCCTCTTGTCATAGCCATAGAGTAAACAACCCTCTCGTTTAAGTCTGGGAGCTTTTTCCCATCTCACAAAAAGGGATTTCGGTCATACTTTTGTGGTTTTGTACTTTGAGATAAGGTTCTTTTACTCCTGTCAAAGTGACTGTAGTGACCTTATTACATAAGCTGCTTCTTGCTAACTAGGTGACTAATGCAGCATGAACAGCAGCACTTTTGCTGATACGTTTGTGGTTAGAGTGTACACAAGCAAGCTTATTTTTTTTTGTGTGTGCGTGTACTATGATGTAGTGAAATTCTGGCTTGAATTGTTTGTTTGTGTTTTTTTTTTTTTTTTTTTGATTACCTGAATTCATTAATACTACTGTCATAGTGACCTATAAAGTGCAGGTGGAGCACACACACACACACACACACACACACACACACATGAAGAGCCTTCTCTGCATTCTGAGAGATCACTTCTCAAAATTGTATAGTAGTAAATAGTGTTATGACAAGAACTAGTTATTAATATCTAGGTTGTAATGTTTGGTTTTTTTTTTTTTTTTTTTTCCTTTTTTTAGTTTATTTTTTTATAATGAGTAAACCATCTCCTTGTGAACCTCCCAGCCAAGGGGTGGCCCTAACTTTTCAGACTCTGGTGATATAACGCATTAATGACAAGTTGTGTATTCCCTGGCAACAATAAATGAGTTTTTCGCACTCATTTGTACAGTACATTATACAAATAACTGTGCATGAAATATAGGAAACAATCATTAATTATCCATTTGTTATTTGAATTGATTTGAAAAGTGATGTTTCATATTAAATATAGAAACAGCATAACTTTTTTGCCAAAAATATCCAATTTGTTTTCTGCTTTATCCAAAAAAAACTAATGGTTGCCAGATTTTTCCCTAGTGCAGATGGTCTCAGGCCAGCTGGATCAGTAAGCTGCATTAATACATGAAGATCTTTTGCAAACCAGTAAATTAATGACAATCCTGTTAGGCTTTGCAGACTGAAATCTTCCCTGATGACCTTTGTGTTTGATCACAGAAACATGTAGTTGAATAGACATTCAACAGGCAGCACACGTAGTTACGGGTTTTCTCTAGTAAGTGTGAATGAGATGTACTTCAGCTGGATAATGTCAGAATGTCACCGCCCTGACGTCATGTCTCTAACACATCCCTGCCAAAGGCTCTTTGCCAAGCTCCAGACTTACCAAATCCATCTGTCAGCATCCTTAAAGCTTTCTTTTAGACCTACTGTCGTCTATTGATCCCCTTTACTTAAGAGTAGGAGTCATGGCTCATTTGAAAGCCACCAGAAGCCTTCTGTCCCCGTTGCTCCTAGTTGATGGAAGTCTGTCCAATAGTAGAGTTTACAAATGATCTTCATGTTAGACCTCTATCTGTATTAAGCAGAATATTTTAAAAAAATAATTCCTTACATTCCTTTTTATGCATATTTCTGCATTAAGATTGAAGTCTGCTTTGACATTTTGTCTTACTTAGCAGGTCATGTGTCTTTGTGTGCTGGTCTGTCATAAATGAGACAAAAATATTTAAGATCCTGGTGTGTAAATAAATCCAGTCTTTTTCTTTATTAAATATGTGAATACCAAAGCATGACACATTCATTGTTGTGTACCTGCTGTTCATTTAAGAGGTAGTGAATGTAATGATCTGGGTTATTGTGCAGTTCCACTGTTTAATGTTTAATGCTGTGTTAAATTTGCCCAGCAAAAGCATCATATAACAAAAATTTTAAGATGGTCAAGCGAGTGTTTTTAAAATACTTGTTGGTATGGTATCTGGACTAGGATTGCAGACTTCTATAGACTCTGGCCTTCTGTCAACCCTACAGCTGCACACATGGAAAATCATCTCTTTCAGGGAGTTGTCTGTGTTAGGCCACTGGCTTTGAAAATGTGCTGACACTTCTCCAAATAAATTCTGTGAGCCTTTTTAAAGACACTGTAGAATCTGCAAAATCGCAGGCAGTCTTGCCAGCCATTTAAAGCCTTCATGCTTGCTGGGTAAACGAAGTATTATATTATATATAGCATATTTTGAATCCCTCACAATAAGAAGTATCTAGCCAAACCAGAGGTGGACAAATCATAAATTGATTTGTCCACCTAATTGATTAAGCTAAAATGTGATCGCTAACATATACTGTAGTAATAACTTGTGGCGAGTTAGTTAGTCAAGTGCATTTCTACAGACTAAGGGAAACAAATATAAATATAATTCTGCAATTTTAAGGTAACACAGTATTTTTGTCCTCGAAAAAGTCATTCAGCTGCCCAATGGGTTGTGAGGTAACTGAATAGTTCTATTACAATTTTGCACCTCACTTTATTTGCTCCATATTTACACATACCTGCATTTAAAACAATACTTAATGGTCATTATAATTAATTTGCCTAGTAATGAGTGGATTGGTGGCTGTCCTGTTAAGGGAAGAACTGGCTAGTAGGAGGGAATTGGTGGAGGGGAAAAAAAAAACAATTTGTGGAGAAAATGGTGGAATATCAGTCATTTTCTTTTCGGGTTGTTAAACTTACTTCTCTGCCTGGCAACTATGAATTATTTTATTTTATTTTTTAACTAATACCCCAAACACAGAAACTGCTTGTCCTGGGTATCTGATTTTTGGTCCATTCATGCAAGCATCATCTTGTAATTGGCAAAAGCCAATTACAATTACAAGCTTCATGGCATCATGAAGGCTTGGCTAAGGGGGGGGCATATGGACCATTTCACCTCAAAGCCCAATTTCTTCTCATGGTTGTGCAGTGAGGTCTTTGTAGCAGTGGCCATGCTTTGCCTGATTAGCTGCAAACTTCTGGAATGGCTGGTTTTATGTAAGGGGATTAGAGACGCTCCTTTATTACATTTAGACTTGGCATTCCTGTTTTTAAGAAGCCAGTCTTTAGCAGCAGGGGGTCAGATTAGCACACTACTATAGGAGTGAAGGCATGCTATAACTGTGCAGTCAAGGTCAATAAAATCCTGTTAGATTTTCAAATGAACGGAAGAGGCGTTCTAGCTCCTGTATAGTAACTAGTGAATTTAATAAAAATGTGTTCTTTGGGTGGAAGATGGATAGATGGATGGATAGATGGATAGATAGATAGATAGATAGATAGATGAGTCTGGAAAAAATATTTTAAAATGTGATAACCTCTGGTTAATTCAATCATGCAGCTACTCCTTGCAAAACAAAGATTTCAATGCATCCACTCTCAGTTGATAATTGACTAATAATGCTTCTTATAGTGGAATCTGGTGTTTTACTGGATGGTTGGCACCAACGTTTGATCCTCTAGAATAGAGATGAGGAATCATTTAACAATTTAGACAAAGAGGTATGCAAAATATGGCTAAAATGTTATTAGAGACATGTCAACAAAACTACCTTCCATAGTTTCAAAGAGGAAGGCAGTGGCAGCTGTATGTAGTAAATCTGTTAGTGAGGCAGACAGAATGGGGCTAAAAATTGGGGGATGTTTCCTGTGGGCCCTGAGTCCAGGATTCTCACATGAGTACTGTCAGCAGCCTTTTTCTGTCTGGGAGCAGGAGGGACCACGGGATGGCTTACCACCAGAAAAGTAGTCAAGTACTTGATTTTTTACAATATACTGTTCTGATTTGGCCAATTTAATAAGCAAAGTATATTTCCTTTACATATTACATCTTAACTGTTTCAGGTTTGTTTCTATTTAACCTGGAATTCAGGCAAGTCCATGGCAGCACAAGGCAAAATTAGAAATTAGGATTGGCTTCCTATCAACTATATTATGTGCTACTCCATAGTCTATAATATAATACCATTAAAGAACCTACCTAGTCTGTTACATGCCCAACACTCAACAGCACATTCACACTCATCAAGATGAGACCAAAGATTCTTCTACCTTCATTACAAGCTCTGTGCAAGTGCTGTCTGAAAGAAGCCCTTCCAGTCTATATGCACAATAATAAGACTATAAAGGGAGCATATTCTGCTTGGAGGAGTGTTGACGATCCATCTACAAGTGTCTCCAAACATGTACGACATTACAGGAAGAGAACCCCACATTAATGCAGTTACACATCTTTGTAGCATTTTAGAAATTATGTATACATGGAGATAATGTGTGCTTGTAATTAAAAAACCCATGGAGCCTTGACTTTCATTTTTAAAAGTTTAGGGGAATTAATATACTGCAAAAAATATTTTTTTCCCCACATATACTGTACCATTTGTCAAACTGATATTCTATGCAAACCAATTAACAAGAACAATGAATATCTTATACATCCAACAACTGAATACAAGCTCTGTTGTTCCACCAGCATGATTTCTGTGATTTCACATGCATGCAGATGACTGGATTGGCACTGTCTGCTATTTTGTAGAGACAAGACTGACATATCAAGTTAATACAGTATCCAACTGCGAGTGGGAAAAGCTGAAATGCACCCTGCAGATCAATCCTGCGGTCATTATATCCCATGACAACACCTTCCTTTGCTTGCATGTTTGAAAGCTGAAGTTGCTGAAAGAAGAAGAGCCATCATACCACTAACCCACGTGTCCCTGAGGATGAACATTAGTTATGTTGTGCCTTATTGGGCGAGGTAGTGTGTTCATGGTCATGCATGCACAGAATCGTTTAGCCATAGTGCGTTGCTGCATTGTATTGTTTAAGTAGGGATTTGTTTGGTGACTGCTTTCTTCCAAGGTCACCTTCCAGTTCAAAGGAAGTCTCTTTGTTGAACAAAACACCAAACCTATCACAAGGTTAAATCAACAGCATTGCAGTGGAAAGGTCAGTTTGTCACAGCGAGATGTTTTAAATTGACTATATCATGAATGGCTCATTGTGTCGGTTAGTTTTCTTTTAGCATAGAAATTGCTTCTTCCTCCTCCTTCCCCCCCTCCCCCCTCCCGATACCGAATACTTAATTATGGATGGTATATAACAGTGTTGAAAGAAATTATTAGTTTGGATGCTAAGGGAATAATAGATCTCAGCAGGGGATGTCATCTCAATATATAAATGGTTCCCCTGGGCAACAACCACTGTCTGTGTGTGTGAGCGAGAGAGTCTCACCTTTTAAACATCCTATCCAAAAGTGGGTCACCCACCACAAAGTGGGTACTTGATTGTGAGGGGGGAAAAAATGGAGGACTTGGGCAGTTAATGATTTCATTCCTTAAAAATGCAAGTGACAAAATCATGTTCAGTGTACCAAGTGTGCTATCCTTATATAATTGGTCACCCCCACCTAGTACAATTTTAACCACCCTCTAGCTCTTCTTTCAATGCATGAAATAATTCTCTGAATAAAGCATCTATTTGTAGTCTGCAATAGTTAATGTAATGCAAAGGAATGCTATATTTTACCAGCAGGTCTTAAGGTGATTGTTTTTTTATTGCTTTAATGGGTCAGCATAATTTATTCCATTCTTTCTTGTACATTTTCTGCTCCATTTTCAGAATTTATTATTTGTTGTTTACACAATATGCAGTGAGAGCTTTGTGTCTCTAAACTTCACTAATCAATATGTACTTCATCTGTCCGTCACCTCCTCACTCTCAGGGGGAAGTTTGCAGTGGTGAAGAAGTGTGTCGAGAAGACCACCGGTCGAGAATATGCTGCCAAGTTCATGAGGAAGAGGAGGAAGGGCCAGGACTGCAGAGCGGAGATCATTCATGAGATAGCTGTGCTGGAGCTGGCATCATCCTGCCACCGAGTGGTCAACTTGCATGCGGTCTATGAGATGCCCAGTGAGATGGTGCTTGTTCTAGAGTTGTGAGTATATACTTGTAGAGATTGTTTATCCTTATGATTTGTTTGGCAGTACTTACTGTGATGAAAATTTAATCGAATGCATTTATACTAAGACAAAAATGCAATTCAGCTTCTATAACGTACCGAATGCCAGAGATATATACAGTTGCAATCAAAATTATTCAACCCCCATTGCAAATCAGGTTTATTGTCCAAACTTACAGACTTTCAATTGTTTGCAGTGAAAAAATCGAAAGTGGTTTCTACAAATTCAACTGAAAATGCCACTTATAATGACATCTACAGTCTTAAAATTTTTCAACCCCCTGAATAGAATCCCTCACAACAGCACAAATATGCAAAACAGGTGTTGTCAATTAAGGGCTTCATTAGTTGCACCAGGTGTGCTTGAGCTGGAACACATGAAATACCTGAACTGGCTAGGGGCAGAAAATGCATGAAATACCTGGACGGGACAGAAAAAGGAAGCTGTCAACGGCTGCAACCAGATTATATTCTGTGAAGCGATGAAACAAAACTTTTCAGCATGATGGATCAGTGGTATGTCTGGAAGAAGAAGAATGAAGAAAGAACACACTGTCTACAGTCCAGCATGGTGGTGGCTCAGTGATGCTCTGGGGCCGCTTTGCATCCTCTGGCATTGGGAACCTGCAGCATGTGGAAGGCAAGATGGATTCAGTGAAGTATCAGGAAATCCTAGGAGAAAATATCATGCTGTCTGTGAAGAAGCTGAAGCTTTGGCATCATTAGACCTTCTAACAGGACAATGATCCCAAGCATACCTCAAATTCCACCAAGGCTTGGCTGCAGAAGAAGTCCTGGAAGATTCTACAGGGCCTCACAGTCACCTGACTTGAACCACATAGAAAATCTCTGGTGGGATTTGAAGAAGGCGGTTGCAGCACGCAAACCCAAGAATATTCCTGAACTGGAGGCCATTGCTCATGAGGAATGATTAAGATTCCTCAGGTATACTGCCAGAAGCTATGCATCTCATTTGCAGCAGGTCTTAACAGCTCTACTAAGTATTAAAGATATTTGCCATGAAGGGATTGAATCATTTTGAAACTTTAGAAGTCATTCATTATAAGTTGCATTTTCAGTTGAATTTGGGGGAACTACTTGAAGAATTCGTTATGTTGAACTATTTGAATTGCTTTGGTAAATTTTTGACAATAAACCTGATTTGCATAATTGTGATTTTTAAAAAGTATTTCACAAAGCAAAGGAGCAAAATTTAAAATAATTGGTGCAGATTAGTTTTTAATCTCCATTCCGTGTCTTTTTACAGTGAGCAACAAAGAAAGTGATAATGCTGATACTTAGAAATGTATACCATGCTATTCAATCACAATATTGATACCATATTGTCATATGGTGCAGTTCTAGTTACAGGAGCTGTAACATATGATCAACATGTGACTAAAACCAAAATATGGCTTATCGTAAACAAATGATGATGAACAAATGTTAATGAAGTAGCCACTCATAAAAGCATATCATTTGCTATATGCTTTTGAGTGTCTACATGGGAACTAGCAGATTGCATAATGTGTGAAGATTATTAAGATGAGTGAGACTGCATGTGCCCTTCAGCTTTCTCGATGCTGGGTGACCTGTTTCCCAGTGCCCAACGTGATTGCACTGGCCCTCTGTACATGTGTACACACACACACACACACACACACACACAGAGAAAGTTCTCAGTACAATTAGCTGAATCTGCAATGCACAGACTGTTGTAAAGTCATCGTCTGCTTGATGAGAGGACGTGAACACGTGAGACATTGTGGTGAGGGAAATGAAGCATGAAGGTAAAAAGTTAGAAGGTGGACTCTGGTATATGCATTCAGTATAATCATAATAGTTACTTAATTAAATCATACATGCAAGCTTTTTGTATGCATTGTGTTTGCTGTACTGATATGGATTTTTGTTTTACTTTAAAACAGCCAGTAAATAATATAAAAAATGTGAAATGGCAAATTGTTTGCAATAAGTGCTGATAATTAAGATCTGCATCCTATAATAGTTTACATTATTGGCTAGGAAGGAAAGTTGCTGTATATTTGGGCAGTCAGCTTGCAGCTCTTTTAGACTACCGTATTTTCCGCACTATAAGGTGCACCTAAAAGCCTTACATTTTCTCAAAAATCGGCCGTGCGTCTAATAGTCCGGTGCGCCTTATGTGTGGACTGAGTTCCAAAATCTGTGAAAATGTTGTGCGACTTTGGTTGGCATAACAACCCTATGCGCCTTATAACACGGTGCGCCGTATGTGTTGGTCAAGTACAGAAATAGACCCCGTAATTGAGACTACGCCTTCTAATCCAGTGCGCCTTATAGTGCGGAAAATACGGTACATTAATAATAAGAATAGGAATGGTTTCAGGGCTTCCATTCATTAAAGGGGCATGGGGGGGATTGCAGGATCCGAGAGCTTTTAGCTGAAATGGAGATAGATGATATAGTTGAAATGAAACAAAAAAGAGGCCAGTATTTTTACCCAGAGAAAAGGGTTTGAGGAGTAAAGTGGTGGTGTACCACAGGCTCATCTTGCCTCAGTGCAAAGACAGCTTATTGTTTCGGATATTCCAAATATAAATCTCTTGACCAATCATCTTCATTTTGTTTGCATTTGAGAGACCGGCATGAGGCTTGATTTGTCTTGTTTGCACTGGCCAAAGACTAAACAAAAGATTAGACTACATTGTTAACAAGAATCGAATAACCAGTATAGCAGAAATAATCGTATTTATTTACATTAGCTATAGATGTACTGTGGGTAATAAAGGTTCGTCCACGTCTGTTCAGGGTCATCTGCAAGCCTCTTTCATAGAGCAGCATGACTTCTCCTCTTTCAACACGTCTCTCTCAGTGTAGGGTCAGTCTCATTTCCTTTCTCCCACCAGTAAATGGCATGCAGTCAGTTCCTTTTTAGTTTAAGTCCATCATTTGGCCAGTCTCACAGCCATGTCCCAACAGCAGCTGGTGATGAGAGATGCTCACTGAATTGGAATTTGGACTTTCCAGTTGATAAACCATATCATTTATCAACTCTGGTATTGTTAGAATATTTCTACGTATTATTGCAATACCAGTCACCTAAAACAGTGTAAAAAAAAACAACTCTCAAAACACAAAGAGAAATGTGAGTTTGTGAGAAGGTTTTAGTGTTTGTGTGCAAATGGAACAGAAACACAGATTTCACTCATAATTAGCTTATAGTGGACATTTCCCCTCAGTCTCTGGCACTTGGCCATCACTTGGCAACTTCTACAACTCTTAAACCTTAAGAGCATGTAACATCCGAGTTTACCCATTTGTACATTTGTACATTTATACATGTAATGTACCATGTAGTTGCATGTATGAGGGAACACCAGTTTTTTATGAACATTAGCCAAGTCAGATTGGTTAAAAGTAACGTAGTCCATCCTATGGTTGAAAAATCAACAGAAATTCATCAAAGGTCTTTGTTGGGCGGTGTAGGAAATGGGCCATAATGCATTGGGCTTTTGTGAAAATCCATCATGTTAAATGAGAGCAAACCTAATAAACAGTAAGTTGTTAGACCCTTTTCATTCATCCTGTTCCCACCACTTTTGGGTCTATTTTGGGGCACTGGGGCGATTTAGGGGAGGGAAGGGGACTTTGGCTTTGGTTGGGTCAGTCCACAATGATAGAAGCCTATTCATGGATAATGGTGGCTTTTTTGAGGGGGACTTCATCAGCCTTGGCTCAGTAAAGTGCCCTCATTGCACTCTGGGCTCCAGCTGAGAGTTCATAATGTCAGTGTGTTGTGCAGTAGCACGTGAGGGTCTGGACCATGCATGGCTCTTGCTCTGTCTACTGCAGCTCCCATATGGCATGGTTGTTAACAGCTTCCTTGCATGTCCAAAAGTGTTTATGTATGTATGTATGCTGTGGCTGTATAATTTTTGTTAATTGTTTGTGGTGTATATTAAAGGAATTTAAAAACTGCCTGTGTACTACTGACCTAAATTGTGTCCCAAATGACATACTATACATTTTGTACTTTACCATCTTATGTATGAATTTTAAAAGGGTAGTATTTTCTCAAATGGAGCACTAACATTTTTTTTGGCAAAAGCATGCAATGCAATGCTGCAAGCTTTAGCAGAAAACCCAGTCAACGAAAATGAATGTCTGTAGTTTTTTTTTTACCATTTACCAACTGAGCCTCAGGGGCAGCTGTTGCTCCTGATGGCAAGTTAGCACCTTGCATGGCACACCATTGGTGTGTGAATGGGTGAATGAGACACAGTGTACAGTGGATAAAAGCGCTATATCAGTGATCCATTTACCGTTTGTCAACAATATCTTTTACGCCCAACATGACATGCCCTTTATTTATTTATTTATTTATTTATTTATTTAATTAATTCTGAGAAATTTGAGCCAGCGCCAGCCCCTGGTAGCCCTTACCCTCTTTTGCTACATAAGCAGAGCTGTGACCATTGAGTGCATGAAGTGTCCAGTATTCCATGCTTCGTTTTTTCTTTTCTTTTTTTTTTTTTTTCTCCAATTTAATAGGTACATTATCTGGGTACTTTAAGTGCACTTCCTCTTGTGGGAATTTTCAGTGTGAACACACTTCACACTATACACACTTCACACTATACACATGGCATAGAATTGCACATAAGTATGTGATTTGGGATGCACTAAACAAAATATCCTATTGATTTATCTTCCTAGTGTGTTCGATGCGTGTTAGTTCTTGTTTGGTGCAATGCAGACTTTCCAAAGCAGAAATATAAACAGAAAAACAATGCAACTTGTGCTTCTGTGTTACACTTAATACCGTAACATGCACTTAGCTTACTCAGCATGGTGACAGAGGAGCAATATTAAACATGTATCCGCTGTGTCTGTGCATCTTCATTCAGCTGTTTCCTGCCCCAGAGTGAGAAAGCAGAGCAGCTGCAGCAGCCCACAGGTGATATGTGAGCCTAAAAGCCTTACCTAGAATAATGCAGTGGGTGTATAGTGAAGGAGTTTCACCGATGGGGAATACGCAAACATGAGTCACGCCCAGAAACTGTAGGGTTTAGCAGCTGCACTTGTCTCGCTCCTGCTCAGATGACCTGACTGTCAGGATATGGTGCTAATTATCTAAAGGGACACAGTGGCCATTATCCTTAATTATTCCACTGCACTGTTGATTTTTCAGGATTCTGAGTGCTCAAAGTGCTCAAATTTTATATAACTGCAGTTCTGATAGTAGTGTCAGCCACAATGTTTATAATAATGCTTGTTCTAATAAGAACTAACAGAGACTCTTGTATGTTGGTGCTACTCATAAACAGATTTTAAAAAACAACAATTTGGTATTGATTTATGTAATGTTTTCAGTGAGATATTTATTCACCATATTTGAAGGAGTCTCCAGTGTCAGTGCATTATAACACTCTAAAACATTATAGCATGGGCGGCTGTGGCTCAGTCGGTAGAGCGGGTTGTCCACTAATCCACTAATCGTGGGGGTGGTGGTTCGAATCCCGGCCCGGGTGATCCCATGCCGAAGTGTCCTGGGGCATGACACTGAACCCTAAGTTGCCCCCGATGGCAAGCTAGCACCTTGCATGCAGCTCTGCTACCATTGGTGTGTGAGTGTGCTCTCATTAGTAAGTCGCTTGTAAATGTAAAAATGATATTTCTGTAAAGCTGCTTTGAGAAAATGTACCATTGTAAAAAGCGCTATACAAATTGATAAATTAAATTATAATTAATTATAAAGCTGTAACTAAGTTACATGAACTAAGCTTCGTAATGGGAGGGCTTTGTGATTTCTTAGTAACATGAAGAGCTGCATTTTTGTGTTCAGTTCAAGGGAGAAAAAACGATGGATAAAATTGTGATATAAGAAGCATAATAAAAAAAAATCAGGATTTGTTGTTGTTGAAAAGTGAGCAACTTTGGGGTGGTTACAGCAACTCTGCATCAGTCTGGCCGGATCAAACCTCACCATCGTTGATTATTTTTCTATTATAGTAAGTCTTATTGTATACCTTACATACCATAGAGCTGTGTATTTTAACTCCAGGTGTTGGGGATGCAATGCATTTGTTACTGCCATGCACACAGATCTTTAATTAAAGTCTGTTTTTAATTTTGAGGATATTTACTGAAGTGGTCAGTTCTGAATCTTTAAGGCTTGCAATTCCTAATTCACATAAATGGTTTAGTGGTGGACTTTAAGAAGACCACTTCCTTCTCTGTATTTTCCAGCTGGGTTACAGATTGTAAAGCTTTGCTTCTGTGGCCAGCATCAAGGAATCCTTTGATGTAGGCCTAATTGCAATTAATTACTCAGACAGAGTCAACATGCTTTACTCATTTGACAGTAAGCAGCAGGATCTAGAAATAGATCCGCTGGTAAAGCTCTTTGTAATCTGTTGGACACTTATTGTACAAAAACAGCTTTCATATTTAAAAGAGAGCTGAAAGGCATCTTACAGGGGTGTGTGTGTGTGTGCGTGTGTGTGTGTGTGTGTGTGAGAACGACATTCAAATTAGTGAAAGCTAACTCCATGCTGTTGGAGTACTGTGGTACCCGGACATGCCCTTACCCAGCCAAAAACGTGACCTACTTATGAGTTGGCCAGATTTTCATTTTTCCCCTCTCCTTTTAGTCTGGTGTTTAGAGTCTAACGGCCTGGCTGGGCAATTCTGGGCTGTAATTACTGTAACCTCACAGTGGAGCGTTTGCATTTTTTAAATCTTTAGAAGAACCAGATGGATTTGCCCAGCTCTAAAATCCATTATCTCTAGCTGGTCAAGTGTTAATTGCTTTTCCCTACCAGTCTATTTTATTAGTGTTAGGGTGGTGCTGTTCCTGCTGTTCGTTAAACACCGAGTTGCTCATTTAAAAGCTAAGGCAACATTGACTAATGTTGATTAAAGTCTGACTCCTATCATATCACTGGATGAAGTCATTTTAAGCACATTAGTAAGCTTGGTCTTATCTTGGTAATGTAAAAATACACATTTACACAAATAGTGTGACCTGTAGATTATTGAATAACGCATACTCTTTATGTACCAGGTGCATAAAAAAAATCTCCTGTGCCCTAATAAGGAACAAAACTTATCTAGCTTGGATAGCTGATAGCTTACATGTTGTTTTGGACATCAAGTGCTTTTTCGTTTGTTTTTGTTTCACAAGTAGTTATAATTAGTGATTGAGTAGTCAGTGACCTTTTGTATTAGTAAGGTAGCAAAGAGGCTTTTAAAAATCAAACCAGTTCTGTGCTCACCCAGAAGTCCCAGTTAAATTGAAAGACTATATTGACTATCCTTTTATCACCTAATATAAAAATATATACATGCTACCTTATGATTTCCCATCAATTCCATTCAGTTTTATTTCTGTAACCCTTTTAACTATCGCAAAGCAGATTTACAGTGCCTTGCGAAAGTATTCGGCCCCCTTGAACTGTTCGACCTCTTGCCACGTTTCAGGCCTCAAACATAAACATATAAAACTGTAATTTTTTGTGAAGAATCAACAACAGGTGGGACACAATCATGAAGTGGAACCAAATTTATTGGATATTTCAAACTTTTTCAACAAATAAAAAACTGAAAAATTGGGCGAGCAAAATTATTCAGCCCCCTTTACTTTCAGTGCAGCAAACTCTCTCCGGAAGTTCAGTGAGGATCTCTGAATGATCCAATGTTGACCTAAATGTCTAATGTTGATAAAT
>JAFFST010052704.1:51033-61033 GCA_022414735.1 Noturus placidus
ATATATACCTACAGACCTACAGAATTCCATAATATATAACTACAGACCTATAGAATTTCATAATATATAACTACAGACCTAGATAATGCCATAATATATACCTACAGAATTCCACAATATATAACTACAGACCTACAGAATTCCATAATATATAACTACAGACCTACAGAATTCCACAATGTGTAACTACAGACCTACAGAATTCCATAATATATAACTACAGACCTATAGAATTTCATAATATATAACTACAGACCTAGAGAATTCCATAATATATAACTACAGACCTACAGAATTCCACAATATATAACTACAGACCTACAGAATTCCATAATATATACTACAGACCCACAGAATTACATAATATATAACTACAGACCGACAGAATTCCATAATATTTAACTACAGACCTACAGAATTCCATAATATATAACTACAAACCTATAGAATTCCATAATATATAACTACAGACCTACAGAATTCCACAATATATAACTACAGACCTACATAATTCCACAATATATAACTACAGAACTACAGAATTCCATAATATATAACTAGACCTACATAATTCCATAATATATAACTACAGACCTACAGAGTTCCATAATATATAACTACAGACCTACAGAATTCCATAATATATAACTACAGACCCACAGAATTCCATAATATATAACTACAGACCTACAGAATTCCATAATATATAACTACAGACCTACAGAATTCCATAATATATACCTACAGACCTACAGAATTCCACAATATATAACTACAGACCTACAGAATTCCATAATATATACCTATAGACCTACAGATTTCCATAATATATAACTACAGACCTACAGAATTCCACAATATATAACTACAGACCTACAGAATTCCATAATATATAACTACAGACCTACAGAATTCCATAATATATAACCACAGACCTATAGAATTCTATAATATATAACCACAGACCTAGATAATGCCATAATATATACCTACAGGCTTACGGAATTCCATAATATATACCTACAGACCTACAGAATTCCATAATATATAACTACAGACCTAGATAATGCCATAATATATACCTACAGACCTACGGAATTCCATAAAATATACCTACAGACCTACAGAATTCCATAATATATAACTACAGACCTACAGAATTCCACAATATATAACTACAGACCTAGATAATGCCATAATATATACCTACAGAATTCCACAATATATAACTACAGACGTACAGAATTCCATAATATATAACTACAGACCTACAGAATTACACAATGTATAACTACAGACCTACAGAATTCCACAATGTATAACTACAGACCTACAGAACTCCACAATATATAACTACGGACCTACAGAATTCCATAATATATAACTACAGACCTACAGATTTCCATAATATATAACTACAGACCTACAGAATTCCACAATATATAACTACAGACCTACAGAATTCCACAATATATAACTACAGAAATATGTAACTATGGAAATATAGAATGGTATGAAATTTGGAACAGCATACTAACAACTACATGCATGCAGGAGTAAGGAATACAAAATTACCAACCTACAAATGAATTACACAAATATATAAATATAGTGCTATCAAACATGTGCCTAAGGAAATTTGGAACTATGAAATACAAAAATAGGCAACTATATACATGTGGAACTAAGAATTATAGAACAATAGAAATATGAACATAAGAAATACAAAAATTCAGAACTACAGACGTTCATGTCTATGGAAATGTGAACTCGAGAAATATAACAGGCAACTATATCAAAGCTAAGAAACACAGAAAATCAGAACTAGACAAATACACAACTATGACAATATGAAACTATGGAATTCAGAAATATGGAAGAATTGGCTCAGAATCACAGTGTTACAGATTAGTTCCAAACTAGTCAGGTTGAAGATGGATGGATGGATGGATAGTCAGCGGTAACAAGCAACAGGTGAATAATGAATTACCATAGCAACAGGGTAACAGGTACAGACTATGTGGATAAAATGTTACAAAATCGTGGTACACATGGCACCTGCACATGTTATAATATACATTTCCCACATAATACAGTGTGCTTCACCAAAAAAAAAAAACAGTCCATACTCAGAGGAAGTGACCTCACATTAATAGGAAGCGAACTTTCTGTCCATAGAGGAGGAAACACAGCACATCGCACTATAACTTACCTTGAAAGGGGAGGAAGACTCTGGGCAGCGGTGGAGAGAGGGAGGAGACAAAGCAGACGAAGAGGAAGAGGAGAGGAACCTCTGACCCTGGTGACCTTCCCATGACCTCTGACCTGGAACCAGAGATTCAAATAGTGACTCTAAGAGGAGGAAAACTATGGATCTTAATTTCTTACTAAAGTGAAAGTATTTGAAAATGATATTCAAGATGTATACATATTTATATATTTATAAAATCATATTTAAGTGTTTATTTATACATATTTAGGCCTGCAAAATCATGTGTACATATTTATCTTATGTATATGTGCTTATATCTTGGAAGTCAGTTATTTTATTTTTGCATATTTATTGTTTAATCATATTCGTTTTCATATTTATTTATAGATGCTTATCTTTATAAAATCACATGTAGATTTATTCATATATATGTATATATATATATATATATATATATATATATATATATATATATATATATATATCTTCTTTAAATCAAAGAAGAAAGACTTTTCTTTATGTTTTTAAATCATAATTATATTTTATTCGTACAGATTTATTTTTCAATCCTGCATAGTTATATATATTTTTGGGTTATTTTTTACACCTATATTTATGTTTTTGAAATTATATTGATATTTTACTTGTACATATTAATTTTTTTAATCATATTTGTTTTATTTTTTCATTATGCATAAAGATCTTTTTTCAAATTATTGTCAGAAATATGCATTCTTATCTATTTAAAAAGGTATTTATATTTTATTTGTACCTGTTCATCTGTTTTAAATGAGATTTGTATCCGTTTAAATGGCATCTACACTACAGATATGATGCTCCGAGTGATTCTGAGTGGAGAGCAACGTCTAACGTCTACATTATGAAGATAAAAGTGTGTGTTAGGCTGAAAGATTCGGATGTTTAAACTACAGGTTCTCAGTCAGGAGGAGCAACTGGCTGTAAAACTCCATCAGATGTGTTTAACACTGAGACGAAGCTCTAATGAAGTGCATGTGTTCTGCTGTTCCTCACTCTCCGCGCCGTAATGAAAGATTTGGCAGAAATACTGGTGTTATAAATATTATCCTGCGAGTCCTGTGATATTTAAAGCGTCTGTTCACAATAAACCATTGTCCACTCTGCGCACACACACGCACACACACACACACACACACACACACACACTGGAAATAAGACTCATGTAATATGTATAAAGAAGAAGCAGAGAAGCATAAAGTCCCTGTGGGATCAAAGAAATGGGTGTGTTTACTTTCACCTAACAAAAGAAGGATAGAACACTCACACACACTCACACACACTCACATACTCTTTTCATGCCATTACAGTACAACAGCACTTAAATAATACATATAAAGAAGTTCACTTTCTGCTCTTCAGAGAGAACACACTGCAGTAAGTTTATAAAAGTGTGTGTGTGTGTGTGTGTGTGTGTGTGTGTGTGTGAGGACATCTTTCCTCATAGCTAATACATGAAGCATGTAAAAGATTCATACACACTCTGCAGAGGACATTATACAATCTGAGTTCAATCAACTTCCCCCCACCCAAAAAAACATTCTGTGAGTATTACATTTAAGAGGAGAAAATAGAAATAAATAATAGAAAGAAATAATATAAAATCACTGCCCAAACACTAGCTGAACAATCTGAGTGGGCGTGGTCTAATATTCTAATGAGCATCCTTGATTGACAGCCTCCTGTCCAGTAAAACATGAAATGCTAAGTGTCATATTAAACATCCAGCCAAAGTTTGAATGAAAATAAACAACACAGAATCATCTTAAGCGGTAGTTGAACTGTCATGATGGGTGTGGCTTTATATTCGAATGAGCTTGACTGACGGCTATCTTTATGAGACTTTGCCTCCATTGTTAAACATAATTTCTCTTGCTACATTAGTGTTCACTCACTGGGTTAGCTTTCTCTTGCTAGATTAGCATCCTCCTGCTAGATTATCTTTCTCTCGCCAGATTAGCTTTCTCTCACCATATTAGCTTTCTCTCACAACATTAGTTTTCTCTCACTATGTTAGCTTTTGCTTACTGGATTAGCATCCTCTTGCTAGATTAGCTTTCTCTCGCAAGATTAGCTTTCTCTCAATACATTAGTTTCCTCTCACTAGATTAGCTTTCAATTTCCAGATTAGCTTTCTTTCACTAGATTAGCTTTCTCTCAATACATTAGCTTTCTCTCACTAGATTAGCATCCTCTTGCTAAATTAGTTTCCTCTCACTAGATTAGCTTTCAATTGCCAGATTAGCTTTCTCTCGCTAGATTAGCCTTCACTCTCTATTCATTCAAACTGTTCATGACTGAGTGTATAGCTGTAATAAAATCTGTGTGTGGGCAGGATGACTTTCTGTGGAATAACCAAGAGCTTAGCATTTAGCTCCACCCATTTTACATACATTTAGTATATTATGATCCCTCTGTGCGGAGATCGGTCAGGTCAATGACAATTATCTCGTTTGCAGTTTGTAGAGGACGCCACAGCCAGGCTTCGGACCGGCGCCAGTAAAAGAGACCACGTTAAAGGGACCTAGCCGGTTCAGTATAGGATCGATTTTAAGATTTTATTTAAAGTGGTCTCCAATTTATATCACTAACCTTTCGTGGTTTTATACATCGTCTAGGACGTCGAGATCGACGGATCTTGTTCTTGCAGTCCCTTGTTCTAAGAAGAAGTCAAAAGCTGAGCGAGCTTTTACAGTCGCTGTCCGGTAAAATTGTGGAACAGTCTTTGCACTCGGTATTCGGCAGGCTCCATCTCGAGAGGTTTTTAGGTCTCGGTTTAAAACATACCTTTTGAAGGAAGGGGATGTTGAGCACTCGTCTTTGCGTGTGTAAGCACGATTACACTATTGGCTATTTGTGTGTACATTGCTCTATATCTTTTGCTCTTCACTTTTTGTACGCTCTTCTTCTAAAACAATTGTGACGCACTTTGGGGAAACAAGGTTGTTTTTAAATGTGCTGTATAAATAAAGTTAAAAGTATTAACACTTGTTCGTTAGGTATAGCATAGACTTAGATCATACTGTATAACGATGCTAGGGGGAAAGTATGACCTATCCAGTTACATATCAGGTATAGCTAACCTCTGTATGTGTGTGTGTGTGTGTGTGTGTGTGTGTGTGTGTGTGTGTGTGTGCGTGTGTAAGCATATGAGAAACCATGAAACATTTCAGTGAAATATAATATAAGCAGTTGGTGATTTCTTACTTATTTCTTGCACAGCTGCTGAAGACATCAGTGTGTTAAAAGTGATACAGTTGCTCTTAAAGTGTGTGAGCTGAGATTACTGAGAGTAAACCTGACCTTAACACCTCACACCATGACCTCCACTGACATGTAACACGCCACCTCATCTCGTACTCCTCCTCCTCCTGCATCTAAACTACACATCTACACTTACTGGAACATACAGCGCTGCTGAATTCTGGATTCTGATTGGTCAGAAGGTGTTGACGAATTCTCTATAAAGTAGCACAGCTGCAAATCACTCATTCGCAGGGACTCGTACAGTGAACACTCCATTTATATGCAGAAAAGAGCGCTGACCTGGTGGTAGAGGTTTTGTGTAAGACAGAGAATGTTCTGGACAATGACAAAATATAGGTATGGTGGTAGGTTCAGATTGAAACTATTTCCGAGATCTCCTTTGGGGGTCACTGATGTAGTTGTGCTTAACGGTCCGAGCAGTCCGGTAAGACCTGGACCTGCTCGATCCAATCTGGTAAGAGTGATATAGTCTGCCACAGAATGGGGCATCAGGGTGGCTAGCATTGGGTCATGGGGAGCATGTAGCCTTTTCCAGGGGACTCGGGGTACAAGGCAGGGGACATCCTGGACAGGGTGCCAACCCATCGAAATCACACACACTACGGACAATTTTGAAATGCCAATCAGCCTACAAGGCATAGCTTTGGACTGGGAAAGGAAACCGGAGTACCATGACCGGAGAACATGCAAACTCCACACACACAGGGCGGAGGCAGGATTCAAACCCTCAACCCCAGCGGTGCGGTGAAAATGTGCTAACCACTAAACAGTTTAGCTAGCCTCAGGTGCAAACATTTAACAAGTGTTACTGCAAAAACATGCCAAGACATTAGGTCAAGTCTGAGAAGATCCTGGACACCTTCTTCAAGCCAGACATCTTCTACTGTGAGTCTTGAACTGGATGCAGAGCGATGTATTGATGTACTGAGCAGTCTATACTAGTCACTTCACTGCCTTAATGTCAGTGATTGTGATATAGCTGGTTAGTATGCTCTTCACTATGCATCTGTGGAAGTTGGTCAGGAGCCAGGAGCATGGGTTAACTTTTCTCGGTCCAGTACTAGTAACAGCACAAGGAAGGTGGACATTTCGCAAGTGGAGCTCCATTTGGATCAGGCCCCCAAATGTGGTAGGCCTATTTGTATGGACTCTCTGCTGTAGAGACGGGGCAAACAGTAGGACATTGACAGCAGTGAGAATATAAAGGGTACATCACACAGACCCACTGAGATGACCTTTAACAAGCTGCCATTAAAACATGAGCATCATTGTCCTTCTTGTTCCTTGGGATCTGGGTTTCTGATGTGTCTTCCCCAAGGAAAAATTACTTTCTTGGGACAGACAATTTCTCAGAGTTAGAATTTGGCCTAGGTTTAATCTCCAAGACAGAACCCTGCTGGCTGATGCAGAAGCTCTGAGGACAGTGTTTGAGGACAACGTTTGAGGACAAAAGTTGAGGAAAGTGTTTAAGGACAATGTTTGAGGGAAGAGTTTGAGGGAAGCACTTTGGGGAAGCGTTTGGGGAGGTATTTGGGGGAAGAGTCTGTGGAAAGAGTTTGAGGTAAGTGTTTGAGGGAAGAGTTTGAGGGAAGCACTTGGGGGAAGCGTTTGGGGGAGGTATTTGGGGGAAGAGTCTGTGGAAAGAGTTTGAGGTAAGTGTTTGAGGGAAGAGTTTGAGGGAAGCACTTGGGGGAAGCGTTTGGGGGAGGTATTTGGGGGAAGAGTCTGTGGAAAGAGTTTGAGGTAAGTGTTTGAGGGAAGAGTTTGAGGGAAGCACTTGGGGGAAGCGTTTGAGGGAGGTATTTCGGGGAAGAGTCTGTGGAAAGAGTTTGAGGTAAGTGTTTGGGGAAAGAGATTGAGGGAAGCGTCTGAGGAAAGCGTTTGGGGAAAGTGTTTGAGGGAAGTGTTTGACTATAAACATCCCATTAGCAGTCTTTGTTCTTCATGAAGGGATATGTGGGGTGGAGGACGTCCACTGGAGAACCCCACAGTTAAGTTGATAGTGCTCACATGACTGGGAGGACTCAGAGAGTGTGCTATTTGTCCATTTTTGGGTGTAATCTGCCTTTTCATTCAGACGCCTCTGCTCCTCCTTCCAGACCTCCTCTGACCACAGCACTATCGAGCAGAACACAAGATCGCTGCAAATTGCTGTGGTACATGAGGAATAAAACATAGTGTGTGTTGCTGACACTGGAGACTCCTTCATTTTATAAATGTTAAATAAACATTCCCTTACAGAAACTGTCACCATGTCTTCCCTTTACACAATTCGATAACATATTAGAACAACCACGTTTATATAAATCTGTGATTTGCAGCTGCGCTACCGTCAAAGCTAGAACATTAATCAGCACCTTCTGACCAATCAGAGTTTGCTTTTAATCACAAGGTCAGGTTTTACTCACTAGTTTGCTAGGTTAGCTTTTGCTCACTAGATTACCGTTGGCTGCTAGGTTATCTGTTCCTTGCTAATTTATTTGTTGCTTGTTATTTTGCTTTCGTTCTCTAGGTTAGAGTTTGCTCACTAGTTTGTCTTCATTCATAAGATTAGCTTTAAAACGGTGCGCTTTTGCACATTAGATTAGCATCCGTGCGCTAGCTTGAGTCCGCTCAGTCGGTTAGCTTTCGGTTGGTTGCTAGTTTAGGTTTGTTTACTGGGATTGCTAGATTCATTCACTTCCTTCCACCTGCTGGGTTCCAAGCTGTTTATTACTGCAAGCTTTTATTACAAGCTGTGTGGGCGGGACGAGCAACATCAACGTTGTGATTGGTGTGGGTGGGGCTTACACAATTATTAACCCCGCCCACTTTACATGGCAACAGGAACATAAGTGGTTAAAGAGTTCAAGAAAAACATTTGTGAAAATTGCGTGTTGTGTCTTATGTTTTTTATATCTATGGTATTAAATGCACTTGAATGGTTCCGCGGGGGTTCTGTGTATAGTTAAATGGTTCTAGGTTGTTTTTAAGAGGTTCTACTTGGAACCTTTTGCGAAACAGAAACTGTTCTCCGATTTAGTTTGCTCGATTAAATCTTTTTTTATAATGAGATTTATATTCTATTCACACCACCACTTGGCACACACACACACACACACACACACACACACACACACACACACACAAAGGAAATAGATGTGTGGCTGGACATATGGAAAGAATCACTATAAAATGTTTTTTTTTTTTCTTATTGAATACTAAATAGCTCAAATATTTTGATTTTATAAGAATCGAGTAAACTGTAAAACGCTACCATAATTTCACACACACACATACACACACACACACACACACACACACACACACACACACACACAGCCCAAATTAACACAAAGCCTACTTACACTAACTCAATACGAATGGTGTTGTATGAACAAAATCAAAATAATACTCATATTATCCAAATGAAATAAATTAAATTAATATTTAATTACTTCATTAATGCAGTAAAACATTTTAGACTGTGATATGTATGCAGTAAATCTCTCAGTGAGTCTGCAATATACTAATATAACTGTGCTGTTCATAGGTTTATAACACTGTTATAACGAGAAGCAGTCATCTATGTCAAATACTTTGTACTTCATGACAATTTACACACAAACTTTAAGTGAATTGAACATATTTTAGAACAATATCTCACTCTGGAGTAAATGGCTTTCAAAAAGTACCATTCACTGTACATTCCATAGTTCTAGTCTGGAGTACTGCACGATCTGAGGTACAGATGCTTCACCTCATACCTGGATGTAATCTTGGGGGCGTTTCCAAAAATAATTTTCTTTTGGTAGTTGTAAAGTAACTTTTGCATGTCCATGTTGTGACTGCTGCTTTAGTATAGAACAAATAACCACAAAGTGTTATTGCATCATTACATATAGGAGCCAATCAGAATCCAGTATGCAAATGCTTTCCATGATACGATGTTACAAGCAGGACAAATGGGGCAGGGTGTGTAATTTTGATGGCATTTATCATTCTTAGTAAAAAGTGATTTGCTTTTTGTAGCTATAATGAATATATTTATATACTATAATATAAATCCGCACCTTGGAGCCAATAGAAACCAAGATGCTGGGGCTGTATTTAAAAAGAGTGACATCAAACTTCTGCCTTGCTATTTTCTTTGTCTCTGAAAAATGTAAAGTAATTAGATACGTAAAATATAAGATAGCTAGCTATCCAACATTAACGTTACATTCTGTTTGTGTTCCCTAAATAATGATGTCACATCAGGAAGGACAGAACAATAATCGAACAATGTTTACTTGAAAACTGATAGACAAGTTTCCGGTGTGACCCGGTCATAAAAAAATAACAGCCAATCAGAATCCAATATGCAAATACAGTCCGTGCAATGTAAAAGGGGCGGAGTTTGTAATATTGATGCTGTTCTGCATTTTTAAAAATAGCGATTCACAGTAAAAACCAAGAGGGCGGGGCTATAAGAGTTTTCTTAATTAAAGTTGCTCAAATAATTCA
>JAFFST010052705.1:21630-39913 GCA_022414735.1 Noturus placidus
TTCATGATTGTGTCCCACCTGTTGTTGATTCTTCACAAAAAAATACAGTTTTATATCTTTATGTTTGAGGCCTGAAATGTGGCAAAAGGTCGAACAGTTCAAGGGGGCCGAATACTTTCGCAAGGCACTGTATATAGAACGTGACCCTTTATGTGTGTTCAGCAGTGGTTTCCAGTGACGTCTGCAGTGTGTCAGTGTTCTAACGTTCCGTTTTATTCTCTGTGGTGTTTGTGTGTAGCTGGTTCCAGGAGAACGCCAGCCGCAGCGCTGCAGAAGAAATTCTCATGTCCCGGGAGGTCGGAGGGTTCCTGATCCGCGGCAGTCAGAGCTCACCTGGAGATTTCTCCATCTCCGTCAGGTCTGAGCCAGGACTCACACAAACACACGCTCTATACTGCTTTACTCAGCAACCACACCGTCAAAAGCACACAATACACTTGCTGAGAAACACGGGTTCGTCAAGGGTTCTTCAGTTGTGTGATGGTTCCAACATTGTAAAAGAGTTTTTTTTTATTAAATATCTATTCAGAAATCTGTCATACACAGGAAATAAATTTGCAAAGCATCAGCAAGAAAACAGCACTGACTGAATACTTTTAGTACTTCTTTTTTTGTCTTCCTTCCTTCGTTTCTCTCTCAATCCTCTGATGTACAGTGATACATATAACCTTTAAGGATTTTCCTACAGGGACAAACTGAAGAATGCTTTAGTATGTGAGATGGAACCCTGTGTTTACAAAACAATTTGAAACTCTTCTCCTTTTCAGTGAGAGCTGAGTCGCTTGTTGTTCTGTATTTCATTTTAAAACCTCAAAAGCTTGTGAAGTAGAACAGCATAATCGGTTCTAAACCGATAGAATAAAGTTTCGCATAAGTTATTGCACCTTTTACAAGTGAACCATTAGATATAAAATAGAAGGAAGAACTGCATTCTACAGAAAATTAACACAAACAAATCTTCTGTTTGGGTGAAATAGTCAAATAATTTCATAAAACACAAACAGTAAAATCCCTAGTGTTGAATTAACACCCAGCATGTTTATTTGTGTCTAATATAAACACTGTAGGGTGTAATTTCAACACTCTGGGTGTTCAATCAACACTGGGGGTTTTGCTGTGCACAGTCTCTCTCTCTCTCTCTCTCTCTCTCTCTCTCTCTCTCTGTGTGGTTTTAATCTGTTTGTACCCCAGAATTCACCTGAACTCTCTGAACATTCATGCATCATCACACAGGAACATCTTCTCCATATCACCTCAGAAACAGACCCAGCTGTGGTCGCATCTGTGTGATAGGACTTCTGATAAATCACCTACATCCGTGGTTCTCAACCAGGCGGAGCTTAGCCTGCCTTTTATCTAGCTATCAGTGCAGACCAGTGTTGCCAACTTAGCAACTTTTTGAAAAAAAAAAAAGCACCTAGCGACAAATCTAGAGACTTTTTGCACAAATCTTAGCAACTTTCCAAATGCCTCCAGTACTGTCCTGCAAGCGTGAGGTCTTGCTTTCCCACTGCACTCGCACCTCTCTCTGCATCTGCTCTGTTCAGTGAGTGTCAGAGAGCTGGAGATTTAACAGTCATGGATCATGAGATGCGCCCTTCATCCCAATTTACATCATTATGCGAATGTTTTTAGAACGTAAGATGGATAAAATGCAACATGTTTTACATGTAAAATAGTCCACGTTATTACAGTTTAGTTCTCTTGTTCAAAGTAGTTATTGCGTTCAAACATTTTTGATCATTCATGTTCCATACCTGTCCGTTATATAGTTTTGTAAAAGTCATTAAAGTTATTTTAAAAATCATAAAAGTTATGAAAAGTTAAAATAGTAAAAAACACAAAAGCAAAAAAATCTATCTGTCTATCTATGAAAAACAGATTATATAATATAATATTATATAATATAATATTAATATTATATATTAAGTTATATATAAATAGATTTTATATACAACAGGTAATTATTGTACCTCGTCTCCTCCAATAGGGGGGAGGGGGGTCGGCACATGCCACATGATAGAGGAGGCTTGGGGGAGCTTTAGTTACAAAAGGGTGAGAACCTCTGATGGTCATCTTTAAACTCCATCTTAAGTTTCACATGTGTTCCCTCTAGTGTTGAAAAAGAGTAAAATAATGTACCTAACTGACAGTATAGCTCTTTATAACAGCATCAGAAAGCAGATTTAGACTCGTATCCAAATGATTTGAATTTGCTTTGTTCAGCATTAATCCAATGTATATTATCTGAATAAATTTGATATCATTGTATTCGCTATTTCTAGAGACCTCTGTCTCAGTTACAGCTCATCCTTTATAAAATGCTCTGATCTTATATACAGTGTGATGAGCTGTTTGATGAGAGATACAGAACCCAATGTGAGTCTGCACTACAAGTAATCAGGAAATAAAAATGAGCAATCCAAACTTAACACTGTGAATAAACAAGATGCAGTATACAGAGAAGTCTGACTGATATTGTGGGATAAATTCAGTCTTTAGAGCTTTGTGGAAAGATCAATGGCACTGAGACCCACCTCAGGGGCCATGACTCCACGCTGAATAAAGAAAATGAACCTTGGATCAAGTAAGATCAAGTAAAGAATTGCATCAACTCGTAACTTTACAGGAATTTTTTAACAACTAAAAAGTAGTTTTTCAATGTAAAAACTTACATTGAGAAAAACAAAAAAATGTTGATGCAATTTTGTTTGCTCTCATTTTTCAGTACGTTTGAGGTGTCCCATGATTTACTAACAGGTTTGTGTGAGAAATCATGATCTCCTCTTTCTTTTGTACTTTTTGTTTTTTTTACAAGGTAACTGTAACTTGTGACTATCGCTCTAACTATGAAGATGGGTTTTGTTATTGCAAGTTGCGGTTGGCACATTTAAATGAAGTGTAGGTGATGTTTGAATTTTTCTCTGCTATCCTGACACACTGTACTTGTATAGTCTTTAAGAGTAAGTATGGTTTTACAAATATGACATAAGTGTTAACATAAGTTAATATTTAATGTTACTCACATTATAAAATGTTAAAATGCTACAGTAGTCCTAAAGTTAAATCTGGAATAAAAAAAATAGAGTGGTCAAAGCTTGGGGTCATGTATAATTTTGGGAACCTCTACATTACCTGACCTTGATAGATGTGTAATGATTTGACTGGACTATCGCTGTGCACCAGCAGGGGGCGCAGAGAGCTGTGAGGAACTACAGTGCACCATGTTAATATTAATGAGAACTCAGTGTGTAGTTATGTCTGTCAGTGTGTTCTAAGTGTGTGTACATGTATGATAGCTACTGATTATTTTCTCATGTCTCTTTCTGCTTTCAGACATGAGATTGACGTGCAGCATTTTAAGGTGATGAAGGACAATAAAGGTAATTATTACCTGTGGAGTGAGAAGTTCATGTCCCTCAACAAGCTGGTGGACTTTTACAAAACAACGTCCATCTCCAAACAGAGGGAGATCTTTCTGAGAGACGGGAGCCGAGAGGACCCTGCGTCTCATCCTGTAAACACACACACACACACACACCACTGTTGAAAAATTAAATCCATTTAAAAAGTTGGTCTCACATTTAACTTCTTCTTAACCTTATTCTTTCTTGTGTTTTGTTCCTACATATCTTTCTATCTCTGTTCCTTTTCTTTCTGTCTCTCTTGTTCTTACTTGATGAAATGATAGTCCATGCAAATATTTCAGAACACAGTCATAAATATAAATTAATTTGAGCAGTAATTAATATTCTTCTTCTTCTTCTTCTGCTTCTACTTCTTCTTCTTCTTCTTCTGCTTCTACTTCTTCTTCTCCTTCTTCTTCTTATTATTATTGTTGTTGTTGTTGTTGTTGTTATTATTATTATTATTGTTATTATTATTATTGTTGTTGTTGTTGTTTTAGGTAAAGAGAGGCAGTGACCGACCCCAACCTTCAACACACCGCAGACCAACAGAGCAAACTCACACTCAGCAGGTAAATCTCACTCACACACATACACACACACACACACACACACACACACACACACACACACAGCTATCTTACACAGCAGTGAAATAATGTGTTAATGTTGTAAAATTATGTTTATCATAAGAATAAACATGGAAGTTTGGAGGAGAGAACTCACAACATGGGTGCTGCAGGGAAGAACAGTCCAGTTAATGCCATTCCAACATCCAGACGCCCTTCTGACAACATGCCTGCACTGGTACACACACACACACACACACACAAACACACACACACACGAACACACACGCACATTTCATATTACATTACTTACTTTTATATTATGTCTCCTGAATGTCAACATCTGTTTGTGTGTGTGTGTGTGTGTGTGTGTGTGTGTGTTATGTCAGAGGCTGCCCGTACAAGTGAAGGCTCTGTATGACTTCATAGCAGAGGAAGACGATGAGTTGGGCTTCAGCGCCGGAGACGTCATTGAGGTTCTGGATCGTTCTGATGCGTCGTGGTGGAAAGGGCGCCTGCGCGGGAACGTCGGACTTTTCCCGTCTAACTACACGGTTCAGATATAAACCACCCTGTTCTTCTGCATTGCTTTTACACTTTAAGTCGGATCTTTTCCTTTCATCACTGATTACGAGGACAGGACAATGACATTAATTGGATTAATCATGGCTATGATTTATTGCGAATTCTTTGATGTGGTACAATTCCATCTCTGCCGAGAGCCATGGCCGGATACGTGCTTTGATTTTCCTGCTTTTCTAATTATTCACCACTGTCTCTCCATCCTGCTCCTGGGCATGTCAGTGTTTTCTCTTCTCTGACTCACTTGACTTAACTGAGCAGCTGATTACTGAGTCTGACCTCCGTTACACTGAGTGTGTTAAAAAGCAGAAAACACTGGAGTGGAGGAATTCCAGGACCAGGATCGAGAAACACACTGTATAGAAGAACAGCTACACACATCTTACTGTATTTGTCGACATTTTATATTTAATATTCAATTTAGTACAACTGACATCAGAGCTGTGCTTAATCCTTTTCAACAAATAGTCCATAAAAAATAGAACTTTCCCCTGAACTTTGCAAAACAGACTCTTTTTTAATGTTTTCTCTCTCTTGTTGCTGTAATCGATATCGCACACCCTAAAGGTTATTGTCATTGATGAATTTTATAAAATAAACCTCAGCATGGGCTTTCCTGTATTCTATTAAAGAGAGCATTTCGTTGTTGTTATTATTATTATTATTATTATTATTATTGCTACAGACTTTAATGCAGACCATCTTTAAAATATGAACTTTTTTTGGTCAGTAATTTTTTATTTTTTTATTTTTGCTGTAGTCTGTGAAATAAAACCAGGAGAAATTAGTGAAATGAGGATTGTTGTGGTTGTTATTCTAACATATTTGGTAGTTTGTGTGTAATAACAGTGTAATAATTCACTTTGTTGCTGTTTAACTATAAACTAAACTTGTTTGAAATTTTCTGAACTTCCTCTGAACATCCTGGGGTCGGATAAGGACTTCTGTCAGAAGTGAGTTATATAACGGACACCAGGTGCTGTAACCCCGCCCCCCAGGAAACACCTCCTCCCGGGTAACACGCCCCCCTCTAATATTACCGGAAGTCATTTAAGTTTCCAGGGATACAGTGCGGGACAGGGACAGGTAGTGGAAAGTGCGCTGAGTAGAGCTGACACAGAGTCATGGCGGACTCGCAGCTCATCTGTATGGATGAAGAACACGTTAACGTGAAAATTTCCGAATCCAAACCGGAGTTTTATTACAGCGAGGAGCAGCGCGCGGCGCTCGAGCATCTCCTCCGGGACGGGGACGGCGCCTTCAAGATGCGGCTCCGCGAGGACAATATCAAAGACTTCCTCTCGGCGCGTGAGGTGAAATGGGTTCGCGAGACGTTCCGGGAATACGACGATCCTGACGACGAAGATCTCTGCTCGGAGCGGCACGCGCCGCGTTCACCCCGGGGCTCGGATTCGGGTGTTCACTCCACCTACTGGCCCACAGTGTCGGTCACTGAGGCACCGGCGCTCGAGCTCGGCTGGCCCACCGGCGGCTTTTACCGAGGAGTCACGCGCGTGTCGGTTTACACACATCCGCCCAAAGAGAACGGTCCTCACATCAAAGAGGTGGTGAGGAGACTCATCCAGGAGGCGCACAAGGTAAACACCATAAACTACTACAGTGCGTGAAGGTCCGAAAATCCTCCTCTACTCGGGGTCTGTCACTTCTACACACCAAACTCATCATTAGGATCTCTCTCTCTCGCTCTCACTCTCTCTCACTCTCTCTCACTATCTCTCTCACTCTCGCACTCTCTCTCACACGCTCACTCTTGCTCTCACTATCTCTCTCACTCTCTCACTATCTCTCTCACTCTCGCACTCTCTCTCACACGCTCACTCTTGCTCTCACTATCTCTCTCACTCTCTCACTATCTCTCTCACTCTCGCACTCTCTCACACGCTCACTCTTGCTCTCACTATCTCTCTCACTCTCTCACTATCTCTCTCACTCTCGCACTCTCTCACACGCTCACTCTTGCTCTCACTATCTCTCTCACTCTCGCACTCTCTCTCACTATTTCTCTCACTCTCTTACTCACTCTCACTCTCTCACACTCTCTCACTCTCGCACTCTCTCTCACACGCTCACTCTTGCTCTCACTCTCTCACTATCTCTCTCACTCTCGCACTCTCACTCTCTCTCACTCTCTTACTCACTCTCACTCTCCCACACTCTCTCACTCTCTCTCACGCTCACTCTTGCACTCTCACTCTCTCTCACTATCTCTCTCACTCTCTCTCACACTCTCTCTCTCTGTCACAATCTCTCACACTCTCACTATCTCTCTCACTCTCGCACTCTCTCACTATCTCTCTCACTCTCTTACTCACTCTCTCTCGCTCTATCTCTCTCACTCTCTCGCACTCTCTCACTATCTCTCTCACTCTCTTACTCACTCTCACTCTCTCACACTCTCTCACTCTCTCTCACGCTCACTCTCGCACTCTCTCTCTCTCACTCTCTCTCGCACTCTCTCTCTGTCACTATCTCTCTCACTCTCTCTCTTGCACTCTCTCTCACTATCTCTCTCACTCTCTCACTCACACTTTCTCTCACTCTCTCTCACTCTCTCGCACCCACTCTCTCTCACTCTCTTACTCTCTCTCTCACACACTCTCACTCTCTCACACTCGCTCTCACTCTCTCTTGCACTCTCTCACTCTCTCACTCTCTCTCTCTCTCTCTCTCTCTCTCTCTCTCGCGCACTCACAAGGAGTTCTGGGCCCCTTGAAAAATTATTAATGTGGGCCCCACCGTTCTCCACCCATATCATATATGGTTGTTCATTGATCGATCGCAGATTGCGTGAGGGAACATAAGCCTTCAGGAGAGTATTGAGGTAGGAGGGTGCTGTTCCAGACAAGGCTTTGAATTTGATTCGGGTGGCTACAGGAAGAAAGTGGAGGGTTCTTTTGGGCCGGTTGAATACGAGGCGTGCTGCTGCATTCTGAATCATGAAGCGGTTTGATGGAGCTGGCTGGGAGACTCAGGAGTAGTGCGTTGCAATAGTCCAGATGACTGTTGTATTTATTTACTTGTAACAGAACATGATGATTTTGTTGTAAACTCTTTTATGTCAAAAGTAAAATATTTATATAAATTTATATCAGACCAATGGCATTAAGCCGTTAATAACTTCTTATGAAACATTGTTTAAAGTGCTTAATCAATTATTTAAAACAAACAAATAAAATAATAACATCATTATTAAATGAAATAAAACAGATAAAAAAAGTACCAGCAATTTAATAAAAAGTCTTTCCAATCAGATGTCTAACAGCTGAAGTAAACATTCAGAAACTGAAAAGAATGCCGTCAAATAAAATCACGCAAATTACTCATTGTCATAATTTTTATGAAGATAATATGCTACTGCATAACATATATATTAAAAAAAAAAAAAAAAGCTAATAAATGTATCCATCTAAGAGAAGTGTGTTGTAGTCACATTTTCTTGACAGTATTGTTATCTTAAAACATATCACATGAGCAGTGGGCATGTCTGTAATCCTTGTTACACACATATCCATTTTTCTGCGTGTTATACAAACAAATCTATTTACATAATAGCACAAAAACACGGGGACTTTAACTGCGTAATCGTCCCGTCAGTGTGCGCCACTACAGTACTGACACAATGTGACAGTAACGGGAAGGGCCTGCCCTTAAATGTCCTATTCCCACGAAAATAAACCGGGCAGCGAAAAGATCCGGGCACGGCATGACTATAGTGCACTAGCTGTCTTGTTAAAGAAGGGAAAATAAAATGCATACACAAACATTAATAAAAATACAAATTCATCCAAACATCTGCTTTTTGTAATTATTTTAAATGAAAATGAAAACGTTGAGTTTAATTCCTCACACCTGTTCACACATCTGAGTTCAGTCAGACACACCCACACACACGCACGCACACGCACACACACGCCCCGAGTCAGTTACACACACACACACACACACGCGCGCCCCGGGTCAGTTACATACACATGCCCCGAGTCAGTTACACACACGCACGCACGCACACGCACGCACACGCACGCACACGCACGAGCTGGGTCAGACTGCCGGGTATAGTGGAGTTATAAGCTGCTTTTCTCTTTCAGGCTGTAGTCTATAGAACAGACCTTTAAAGTTATTGCTATTGTTGTAATTCATAAAATACCTCAAGACAGTCTATAGGTCTCTATTTTATTCACTTCATAGCATTTTATTCACTCTATTATTATTTTAATCTTTAGTCTTTGATGCAGACCCTTTCTGATACAGAAATACTGAAATATCACTTTATTCTTGTTTTAGGAATTTTAACCCACTAATCCTCCAGAAAGGTTTTTTTTTGTAATTGTAAGTTTCCACTCCAAAAATCAACACAATATACATTACATTTACTCATTTAGCAGACGCTTTTATCCAAAGCGACTTACAAATGAGACACACTCACACACCAATGGTAGCAGAGCTTCCATGCAAGGTGCTAGCTTGCCATTGGGGGCAACTTAGGGTTCAGTGTCTTGCCCAAGGACACTTCGGCATGGGATCACCCGGGCCGGGATTCGAACCACCAACCCTACGATTAGTGGATTAGTGGACAACCCGCTCTACCGACTGAGCCACAGCTGCCCCATATATACAATTTGGCCAGGGGTGCAAAAACATTTGCATACAAATATAGTTAGAAAAATAGCCTAGGTTTTTTTTTTTTCCTTTGAAACCATACAATATTGTTTTCTTTAGTTCCTTATATGATAACTAATTTGTTTGTTGTAGCTGATGAAATAAACCATAATAGTATGTTTGGATATGTGAAATAAGAGTTCTCGTTACTGTTTTTATTTGTTTGTTTGTTTGTTTGTTTGTTTGTTTGTTTTTTCCCCTTATATTTCTGGATTAGCCTTGAACAAGGGATGATATATCAGATTATAGTTTCTGTTTATCAGAATACCTTTTCAGGTCGATTTAGAACTTGTATGGACCAGGCTGTGACGTTCAGTGTTTATAACAGATACCTAAATAAACACGGTTCCTGTAAAGCACATAAAGCACTCAGCAGTACAGCAGTGTTTCTGGGTCACATGGTCTGTACTGAGTTTATACGACTTCCAACACAACACTTTATGTTCTTGGCACAGTTTCACTAACAAAGGCGAAAGTTCATATAAGCAGTCACAAGACCCTGCAGTGTGAACACCAGTGTGTGGTGTTTCTCCCCGAACGACTTCCTGTCTGAAGACGTTAATTAACTTGGTGAAGGATCGGGAGCTAATGAAGTACAAATATAAAGGAGAAACCGAAATGAAAATAGTAGAATAGTTTTAAACGTTGAGGATGATATCACACTGAGGATGTGTGAAAGAAAATAAAAATGAAAGATGAACATGTTTAAAGTAAATATAAAACTAAAAGGGTAATTAGTGACCTGTCACATGACCTCTGTCTCTTATTCCCACTCTGACCTTCACACACACCTCCATCATCAGACAGACCAGATTACAGACCGGGCTTTCATCTGGCTGTCTCTATAAATATGATAGAAATATACTTAGATCAGGATTATAAGATGAAACACTCAATTTAAAGCACTCGTCATCATCTCTCATCCATCACAAGGTCTTTAAAATCAGTAGGTTTAAATACTAGCAACCCTAAAACCACAATCTGATGGCAATAAAAATCTCTCACAGCTTTCATAAATAAATAAATAAATATCCCTGAGTTCTGGAATGTGATTGGTCAGAAGGTGTTGATTAATTCTCTATAACAGCAGCTGTAGCTGCAAATCACAGGTTTATATCAATGCGCCTCTATAGCAACAGCTCATTCACAGGGACTCGTGCAGCAGATGCTCTGCCGATAATAAACAGGTTAAACAACTGTTGATATGGTGAAGTTTTCTTCACTATAAAGAGATGTTTATTGAATAATTATGGAAGGAGTCTCCAGTGTCACGGCACTTTGTAACAGCCAGAGGTAAAGCTGTTCCTTACTTAATTAATATTTTTATATTTTGAACACAAGCTTTCACTAAATAGTTGTTGTGCTTTATAAGCCAGTCCCTCGCAGAAATGAACGCAAAATCCAGCAAACTTCGCAATATTCTGAGCAGTTTGCTATTTTCAAAATGTCCACAGATTTTCTGCAGACTTGGGTTGAGACACGTCATGTGACATCATCACAGCGGGCATTCAGTCAAAGCCCTCTTCGATTCCCGTGCATTGGACAAGAGCAGCGCTAAAAGATCTCGTTTACCAACAAACATCACTGCGAAAGACCGTGCAAAACTGTTCCGTGTGATTGCGATTTCGCCAATTCGAGTAGTTTTCCGCAAAACAAATGCACAAAAAATCTCTGCGAGTTGTATCGCAAATTTTGAAAAAAGGCACAACAATCACAAATAAAACCTCAGTGAAATCCTTTAAGGACTAGTGAGGACTTGTATGACTATTTATGTGGCTCTGCCCACTGGAATAAAACTAGATTTAAAAATAGTACAGACCATTGCATAAATACATCATGCAATGTTACATGAGATGGAGGCGATACACAAATGTTATATTTAAGGAAGACAAATGGCAGTCAGGCATGCCAGTTATATAATATTGTTGGTTATTATGTAGTGATTAGTGTAATCTACTGTAAACTGATGAGGATTTTAGGACGGTGTTATTTCCTCATGTTGTATTGTCATCTGTGTAATCTTCTCTTGCTCATTAGAAGAATATTTCTGTGATTATAACAAAGTAGGACACATTCCCACCTGAATGACATTTTATAAAAAAAAATCATTATAATAATAATAATAATAATAATAATAATAATAATAGAATGATCTTTACACATGTTTATACCTGGCCACTGGGTTTGGAGGAAGTTGAAATGTTACAGTGAGTGAATCAGTCACCTGGTGGGAAAGTTCTACTGTAGGAGGAGTGTCTGTTCCACTTATTACTGAGCAGAACCAGTTAGGTCCTAGGTTAAACTGTGACTGTAATCCAAACTGTAATGTTATCATGGCCAAACCGAACAAAAATTCACACTAAAGTTACAAAAGTTTCTTCATACTCGTGTGTGTATGATGTTAAACACCTCAATCAGCCACTTGGTTACTGTGAGGACGCCACATTTAAAAGATTTTAATGCTCATTAATGTGATTAAAAGGCATCTCATTCTGATTCAAGGTTTATACCTTTGAATGAATGCAAGGTAAATAGCTTCATAACAGGTTAATAACAAGAAAGATTTGTTCCTAAATTGGCCGAACAATTACAATAAAACTCTTAAGAAATAAGAAAACTTTTTATAGAATTGTAATATATCTGAACAGCATTTGCCATGTGACTGTATTTCATTTAGACAGGATTATTATTATTATTATTATTATTATTATTATTATTATTATTATTATATCATGGTCTAATAGTAGCATCCTCTAAATTGATGTGCGTTTGTTTGACTTTATTTTTCCTCTCAGCTCTTTAGGTGTTACTTCACAGCCCTGCTGAACCTGTACCGGTTTCTGTAATGATTCAGTGTTTTGTTGATTCAAAATCATAAAAGGTGAATAGTTATAAAAAGTCCTAATTATCCTCTGTAGGAACAAGTCTTGACATTATGATTCATTTAGAAGGTCACGCCTCTCAAACACTCTCAAACATTTCCGTCCTGTTATGAGCACATCACATCAGTCACATGCCCGGAGAAAAGAACATGAGATGCACTGAGATTTTAAAAGTTTCATTTGAGTAGAAATCCTAAACTGAATTCTAGCTGTCCTTGCTGAGAGAATGTTTCTCCACCTGATCATCCACCCTATCTCACTGCCCAGAATGTGAACAGCTTCAGGAACTTTTTGAGGAACCCAAGAAGATTTTCAGAGACTCACGTATGTTGTTTTCAGGGACTCAGGAAGTTATTCAGGGACTTAGAACCTTTTAAAAAAAAAATAAAAAATGAACCCATAAGCATTTTGTAGGAGCTTTTTCCTTCTTTTTTAATGATTCTGGACATGTACACTTTCAGGGACTTGTACACTATTCAAGGAACTCTTCACAGTACACTTTGGAAGGTACTTTTCAGAAGCTCAGAAACCTTTTCAGGAATTTCAAAGCCTTTTAGCAACTTGGGAACTTCTTAAAGAACCAAGACATATTTTTCGGGATTCTGGAAATTTTAAGAGACTTAGGACAATTTTTGAAAGGAATCAGAAAAAAAAGAAAAAGTCCAGAAACCTTTTCAGTGATAGGGGGGCCTTTTAAGAGTGTTTTCAGCAGAGGAACCAGCACCAAGTTTAATTCCTGGGTTGCCGTTCCACAGATCTTTTTTTAAGTTCCTGTTCTAGAGAAAGTACGTTTCTACAGGCCCAGAATTATTGTAGGCAGAGCTTGTCCTGCTAAATGCTACTGATTGGTTAAAAACAAACTTCACAGAATGACTGGTACTTTTGAAAAACTATTTTGTAAAGAAATATTTAATCAAGCTAAATGCCAGCGAAAGCAAAAACATTACTGAGTGTAAATAAATCAAATGAATCATTAGAATTCATGATCAAATAATTTTTTGATCCCCTTTGTGATCATCTTGCTCAAGAAAGTGACACAAGTGACAAACACCTTCAGTAGTTTAGGTGATATAAACCCTGTGTATAAACCAAGGTATAATAACATTATATAGTCATCAAAGTTCATTATACACTCAGTAATATTCATTACACATGTGAACAAAACATCTGCCATCAGTGGCAGTAAAAGCCCCAGGGCAAAACGAATTCTGATAATTACGTTCATTCCAGCTTCAGTTTTACCTGCTGAGCGAGATGATGGGAAGGAAGAAGTAGAATGGAGGAATTCCTGATTGTAATCGATGCGTGCAGATAGAAAAATAGAAAGAAGATAACAGAACACAGACTATAAACAACTCTGATAGAAAGGAGCATTTAAATTCCTGTGTATTTCCATTTGAGTGTTGTGTGAGTGCTTTGAAAGTGCTGTGTGTGTGCTGTGAGAGTGCTGTGTGAGTGCTATGAGTGCTGTGAGTGCTGTGAGAGTGCTGTGTGAGTGCTGTGAGAGTGCTGTGAGAGTGCTGTGTGAGTGCTGTGAGAGTGCTGTGTGAGTGCTGTGAGAGTGCTGTGAGAGTGCTGTGTGTGTGCTGTGAGAGTGCTGTGTGAGTGCTGTGAGAGTGCTGTGAGAGTGCTGTGTGAGTGCTGTAAGAGTGCTGTGTGTGTGCTGTGTGTGTGCTGTGTGAGTGCTGTGAGTGCTGTGAGAGTGCTGTAAGAGTGCTGTGAGAGTGCTGTGAGAGTGCTATGTGAGTGCTGTGTGAGTGCTGTGAGAGTGCTGTGAGAGTGCTGTGAGAGTGCTGTGAGAGTGCTGTGAGAGTGCTGTGTGTGTGCTGTGTGAGTGCTGTGAGTGCTGTGAGAGTGCTGTGTGTGTGCTGTGTGTGTGCTGTGAGAGTGCTGTGTGAGTGCTGTGAGTGCTGTGTGAGTGCTGTGTGAGTGCTGTGAGAGTGCTGTGAGAGTTCTGTGTGAGCCGGCAGACGTGGGTCAGGCTCTGACAAGAAAAAGAAGGATTATATATCTACTTGTAACCGAACAGCTCTCTGTACACGGATATCATGTAAAAACTGCAGGGGAGAGTCCAAGGATAGCAAGCAAACGAACAAGTCATCCATTCAATGTGTTTTAATATGAGATAATTGATATATATATATATATATATATATATATATATATATATATATATATATAATTGTCAAATAAGTATTTTGCTTTCTTCCAAACATTTATATTTTAAAATAAATAAAACACTTTTATTCATTAATAGGATGTCCCTGTGTGTTGCAGCTGTAAGAGAGAAAAATCTGACAGATGACATCATTCCTACGACATAATGATATAATCATAATTACACTATGTCACATTAATCATGTCCTAAATGATGTCAGTAAGCTGGAAATCAAGCTGCTCCAGATTTTAATAAGGGGTTCTGTATACAACCTTCCAGAGGTCCCACAACAGGTACCAAATGAGCTGCAGTGGTTCTGGATTTAATCCTTTTTAAAAAGTTTATACGAATGACCTACACCGATTTTATCAGAACTTCCAAAACATCTGAATGGGACAAACTCACAAGCAGGAAACAGGATGTGACATCAGTGACTTGTAGAAAAGCACAGAGTAATACTTAAGTGTGTGATATGTCTGCTGATTTGTAATGGTTTTAATGGTTATAATGGGAATTTAATTGGTTTTAATGGAAACTGTAATAGTCCCTCTGTGGGTCTCTACTGGTAATTTGTTGCCTTCTATTGGTGGCATGTTATGTCTAGTGGATACCATTAAGGACCAATAATGGGAATGGTTTTAATGGTTAACTGTTGGTTTGTAATGGTATTTGTAGTGGAGACCATTAGAATTTCTGATGGTTTCTCTTGTTGTTGTTTTTTTATTACAGTTATGGTTCTGAGATTTGACATCAGCAGATAGAGTAATTCAGTTTTCAGATCATCTCTGTTTGACTCGCGCTCAAAAGTGAAGCTCTTTAAGAGCCATAAAGTCATGTCATGATATAAAGAGGTTTTAACAGCAGATTGCAGCATATTCCGGTTTTTAACCTGTTTATCAAGATCATTAAACAAATGGCTTTCAGTTTGGATTTGAATTTCATTTTCACATGGCCACTTTTTTTTTAAAATTTGCGTATGAAGTCTTGATGACGTGTAAAGGCAGTGGCAGTTCTGTTAAACCTGATTTTCAACAGCAGTCACAGCTGCCTTGTTAAAGGTGTTGCTGAACGAAACCCTCTGTTATGAGGCTGTAATTTGAATCTGGCTAAGGTGGCTAAAGCCTCATCTAGAGGCTGATTTTCATTATGTACGGTAGAGTATATACAGTGGGAGAAATATGTATTGGACGCATCAACATTTATTTCAGCAAATACATTTCCAATGCGGTTATTCACACGAAATTTTCACCAGACATCAGTATTAACTCATGAAATCTGGAAATATAAAAAATTCACATAAATAAAGTGAAATGACACGGGGAAAAAAACATGCTAAGGTTGTGACGATCTTGGAGAGCTCTTTGCTTTTACCCATCATGAGATCTTGTGTGACACCTTGGTAACGAATTTTTTTTTTATAGACCATCAATTTACTAACCCATCTGATATTAATTTGCACAGAGAGGGAGTATAATTACTAGATTTCTGGTACCTTACCTTACCTTGTCTTGGAGAACTGCTTTTTCTTAGTGTGTGCAATACTTTTTTTCCCATGTCATTCCACTTTACTACACATAACTTTCTTTATGGACTTTAATGTTGTGAATTCGTTATATTTCCAGATTCCTTGAGTTAATACTGATGTCTGGTGAAACGTTCATGTGAATAACCTCATTGGAAATATATTTACTGAAAAAAATGTTGGCGCGTCTCAATACTTATTTCCCCCACTGTAAGATCAGACAACGCATTTAATCACAATTCTCCACTTAAAACGGTCTTTCTCAGTTCTGGGAGCTGATTCAGGGGTGGGGCTACACATCATTTCAGTTTTTGATGTCACTACATAAACAGCATCAGAAGACGATCATCTTTATAGCATGTATACTTGTCGTGGAAGCGGTTTGACATTTTGCCAAGTTTAAATAAAGTTTGACTGCTAGCTTATTACGTTAGCGATATTTACATATTAAGGAAGGCAGGAGGATGTTGGTGTGTTTCCAGATTCTAAAGTTTGCTGTTTATAATGAGGGTAGAGGAGTAGAAATGATGATCATCCGGTTTTAAGTTGTTTTTTGAGGTTTTAAAACAAGCCAAGTGAATTATATTGTTGATTTTTGTTCTAATGATTCAAACGAAACGCTGAGGACAACTTTATCACACGAGTTTTTACATGAGTTCTGTGAGTGAAGCTCAGCTCTCTGTGCAGTGCAGAATGGAGTCACGCAGCTCTGTGTTGACACGAATCTGCTGAATCTGCGTTTTCACGCCGTAAACAGAATTCCCAATTGATGAGTCATGACACAGATGTTTTACATTTAACTTCATCTGCTGACTTCAGACTCACTTCCTCAAACATCACCCATCACATTACACTCTGCTTTCCTCAGGTTGTGTGTTAGCATGAGTGCAAAATGAGCATTACATGTGACTCCTCTCCCTCTGTGTGTGTGTGTGTCTGTGTTTGTGTGTGTCTGTCTGTGTGTGTGTGTGTGTGTGTGTTAGACCGTAGCGGTGGTCATGGACCTCCTCACAGACCTGCTTATCCTGCAGGATCTTCTGGATGCAGCGAGTAAGCGTGGTGTTGCAGTGTACCTGCTGTTGGACGAAAGCGGCCTTCCTCACTTCCTAGACATGTGCAACCGGCTGCAGATCTCCGTTCAACACCTCCGAGTGAGAACACACACACACACACACACACACACACACACACACACACACACACACACACACACACAAACACATGTATGAATGTATAGATACTAACGATGCACCGATGTGTCGGCCGATAGAGGCAATTTTTGACGTTTAAAAACATCTGATGATCAGGGCCGATAACATCCTGTCGATCAAAAGAGGGCGGGAAAACACATCGATTTCGTGCTGTGTGTAAAGAGGATGTCTCTTGTGTGGATCTACTTTGAACTGGGTGACAATTATGACAAAACTGCAGTTTGTAAGCTCTGCACTGCTAAAATTTTACACGTCAAGATTTTTATATCAAGTTTAATTTTTTTTTGCTGAGCTGCTCGAGCTGAATTAAAGCACCAGTACAGTACACCGTTGAATGATTTAAATGAAGATGAGTAACAAAAAGGTACTGCACAGAAAAATATATTTGTAAACTAGTATATTTCATTTCCAGTTAATGTCAATATGGGTTAATATTATCAAAGAAAGTTGATATTATGAGTTGAATTCACAATATTATTGTGAATGTGAGAATAACAGCAGGTTTATTAGATTTCAGTCAATTAATTCTGTTAATATGAATTAAGACATGCATGGTAGGCTGATTGGCGTGCCTAAAGTGTCTGTAGTATATGAATGGGTGTGTGATTGTGCCCTGCGATGGACTGGCATCCTGTCCAGGGTGTACCCCGCGGTTGAAGATGGATGGATGGATGAATTAATAACATTCAATAAGAGAAGAAATATTACTTTAATCTTCAGAATTTAGTTCATGTGTTAATGTTAATTAGAGTAATGTGTTTTCTGTTTATGAGACCAGTTATTGTGAAACAATTATTATTGAAATGGAAAGAATGAAGTTTTTATTTGTATTTCTTTCAGAATTGTGGAATGAATTATTATTCATTTAAAAGAAGGCATAAAAGGCAGAACCACCAAACTATCAGTCTTGGCTGATATCACTCTGAATAATCTGTATCAGCTGAGAAATTTAGTATCGGTACATCTCTAATAGATATCCTACTTTGCTACTGGAACATAATCAGTGACTATAATACAGTATCTCACAAAAGTGAGCACACCCCTCACATTGTTGTAAATATTTGATGATATCTTTTCATGTGACAACACTGAAGAAATGACACTTTGCTACAATGTAAAGTAGTGAGTGTACAGCTTGTGTAACAGTGTACAGTGGTGTGAAAAAGTGTTTTCCCCCTTCCTCATTTCCTGTTCCTTTGCATGTTTGTCACACTTAAGTGTTTCGGAACATCAAACCAATTTAAACAATAGTCAAGGACAACACAAGTAAAC
>JAFFST010052705.1:72082-83820 GCA_022414735.1 Noturus placidus
CTCCAGGACGCTGTAAAAGCCTCATTGCACGTTATCGCAAACGCTTGGTTGCAGTTGTTGCTGCTAAGAGTGGCCCAACCAGTTATTAGGTTTAGGGGGGCAATCACTTTTTCACACAGGGCCATGATGGTTTGGATTTTTTTTTCACCTTTAATAATAAACACCTTCATTTACAAATTGCATTTTGTGTTGACTTGTGTTGTCCTTGACTATTGTTTAAATTGGTTTGATGTTCCGAAACACTTAAGTGTGACAAACATGCAAAGGAGCAGGAAATGAGGAAGGGGGCAAACACTTTTTCACACCACTGTACACACAGACTCGCTCTCTCTCTCACACACACACACACACATACACAGACTCTCTCTCTCTCACACACACACACACACACACACTCACACACAAACACACATACATACACAGACTCTCTCTCTCACACACACAAAAACACTCACACACACAGACTCACACACAGACTCATACACATGGACTCACACACACACATACTAACACACAGATTCTCTCTCTCTCTCTCTCTCTCTCTCTCACACACACACACACACACACACAGATTCACACACACTCGGAAAAGTCTAAGAAGAAGAAATTTAACAATTTAACAATATAATGCAGTAAAGTCGATAAAAAAGAGAATAATTTAATTTACGTCGTGTCTCAGAGGGTTAATACAGGAGTGTTGGATTATTGGGATTCTGCAGGGACTATGTTCTCAGATCAGTACAGTATTTTAAGTGCAGAGGCGCGTTCACGCCCACGCACGCGCAAACTCATGCACACTCACAACTTCAAACAGAGGAGTGGCGGGTGCGCGTGCGCGCTGACTCACTGACAGCTACACACACACGCGCGCGCGCACACAAACACACGCGCGCTCGCTTCCTGTATCACACCTTCAATGCAGTTTCATCCCCGCGGCTTGAGGAACTTCTGTTCAGTCTCAGTTTAGAGTTAAAATGCAGGCGATTAAGTGCGTCGTGGTGGGAGATGGGTGAGTTAAACTTTTACTTCTGTTATAGTTTGAGGTTTGTTTGTTTGTATCTACTTTGGAGAGTTTTTATTTTTCATTTTTTTAACCCTGTTCCTCTTAAATATCTTCCTCTTTAAACATCTGTGAACATGAAGTATCTAACATTAACATCTTTTCCCCTTCATTCACTTCTCACATTTTAAATAGGCAAATGGAAGATGATTTAATCTAGAAACATTTTTAGATTGAAAAATTAAAGCAGCTACAGTTTGAATCTAGAAGCCTGCATGGTTGTCTGGTTTGTCCTGTTGGGAAATCCCTAAACGTAAAGGTTCTCACTTTCAGAGTCACAGAGTTGAAACAACAATAAATAAATACATTCATCAGTTAAGGAATTAATTAATCAATCAAATAATTAATTCAAGATAAATAACAAAAACTAACCTGAGAACCAATGAGGAACTCTTTTAAACAGCATCATGTTCACTTTTAAACAGGAACAATTGTTTCATTTTTATTTTCTTGTCATGAAAAGGATCTATGTTGTCTATATGGATGTATGTTGAGTATTGTCTTATTTGTGTGTGTGTGTGTGTGTGTGTGTGTGTGTGTGTGTCCAGGTGCATGTTTTTTGTACTTTTTTCCACCTGTAGTTTCACTTCTCTCACTCACTTTATCAAGATAAATTGTTCAGTGATAAGTTTAGATAAAGTGGTCCTTAGTGGTTTTGGTTCCTTGAGGAACTTGACATTGCTGACGTTTTGCTGAAGTTTGCTGAACTTCTGTTAGATCTGGGATTGATTTTTTTTCTCTGTGTTGTTTTCTTTTGAAGAAACTGCTTTTTTTTGTTTTCATGATTCACTTTGAATGCAGCACAAGTCAGGAAGTCAGTAAACAGGTCTCCGTACACTGAAGGCCTGAAAGATCACATGAGTTCTACCTAACCAGGCCTCAACCATTTCATTTTCTTTAACACTATACAGGAAGTGGCAACATGAGCCACTGATCGATTTTTATCAGAACAGGATGTTTCATGACAGCACTTTAGCCTCAGGACAGAGATGGTGAATGTAAGTTTTATGGTATGGTGTTTAATCCCAGCCTCGGGGCTGGTGGAGTGTCGCTATTACGCCTGAGTGTGAAGAGATGCAGAAAATATCTGTGGTATAGTTTAACCTCAGAGATGTAGGAACGGAAGAAGCTCGGGTGAATGTCTTCATTCAGACGCCATCTTCTAACTCTCAAAAAAGAAGAATAAACCTCTCCATTTCCTCTATTCAGTGTTACTGACACCAACTGATAAACTTTCACGCAGTAATTACTCGAGATTACCCTGAAATCATCAAAGATCAATTTCTTTTTTTTTTAAGCAAGGTAAACATTGTGTGTTATTTATCCACACTGAATAAATGTGAGAAATGTTACACCAAAACATTGCTGTAAAATATTTAAGAGATGTGTATATATATAAAGTATACAACTCTCCAACTGCACTGACTTTACTGAGGATTGAAACTTTGTTTCTTAAAATCATACAATTATCAACTAAAACACTTTAAATACCAAAACATCAATATGGCAGAAATGTTTGTAAAAACTAGAGATGCACTGGTATTAAATTTCTCAGCTGATACCAATAACCGGTTATTCGGTTAGGGGGAGTGTGGTTGGGTGGAGAGAGATTAGACTCGATGCCGAAACACTTCACTGCTGCCACTTCCGGTGTAAAATTTCAGCAGTGCAGAGATTAGAGTTTACAAACTGCAGTTTTGTCATCATTCCACACAAAACTTCTTTACAAAATCGATGTGTTTTCCCACATTCTTTTTATTGACAGGATATCGATTATCGGCCAATTCATCGGTGCATCTCTAGTTGAAACAACTTTAGTTTAATTGTTTAATCTCTTCCCAGATGCTGATTCTGATTACACAATGGGAGAAATAAGTATTGGACGCGTCAACATTGTTTTCAGTAAACATATCTCCAATGAGGTTATTCACATGTAATTTTCACCAGACATCAGTATTAACTCAAGAAATCTGAAACTATAAAGAATTCACAACATTAAGGTCCATAAATGAAGTTATGAGTAATATAGTGGACACAGGATACTTATTTCCCCCACTGTATATATTTAATTATCAGAGACTTTCTCAATACTTCTGTATTAAGTAGATTTGTGGACGCCTTTCCTTTGAATATGCAAATTATTAGAGGATGATAACATGGTGCAGGGAAACCTGCATGCCGAGCTAGCTAGGCAACTTTATGCTAATGTTAGCGAGGAACTGATGATGGTTGCCCTGGTAACGTTGAAATATATTCTCACAGGTGTAACTAAAAAGCAAGGAGGTAAATCGAGTCTGAAATATGAGCTAGTTTACTAGCAGTTAGCTTACCGTATTTTCCACACTATAAGGCGCAGTCTCAATTACGGGGTCTATTTCTGTACTTAACCAATACATTAGGTGCACCGTGTTATAAGGCCCATACTGTTGTTACTTTAACGAGTCACAACATTTTTACAGATTTTGGAACTCAGTCCACACATAAGGCGCACCGGATTATTAGGCGCATGGCTGATTTTTGAGAAAATTTAAGGCTTTTAGGTGACCTTATAGTGCGGAAAATACGGTAGTTAGGTAAAGTCACTGATTTTAGGGAAGACAGGAGGACATGGGGGTGTGTCTACATTTGCATGTTCATGCATACTAAATTTCTTGAATTTCCCCTCGGGGCATCAATAAAGTATTTATCTATCTATCTATCTACTAATATATGCAGATGCAACGAATGCTTTATTGTCATTTTGGGGGGTATTAAAACATAAGTCATATTTAATGTTTATTATTATATACTGATTATTATTTATGGATTAAACTTAAACATTTAATGACACTTTCAAGAGAACTGTCATGCTTTTGCGTCATTTTTTTAAAAATCTTAAATAGTGTTTTAATGTTATTTTCCAAATCTCAAAAGTGCACAGATGTTCTACAAAATTAATGTTTTACAAATTTAAAAGTCAGACATATCAAATAAATGTCATGTACAATAAATATAAGTAATGTAAGTAATGTTAAATATATATATATATATATATATATATATATATATATATATATATATATATATATATGACACTTAGTTCATTGAGTAACCAATCAGATTGAAATAGAACTTTATTCTTCACTGAAGATGTTTATCTTCTCTGCCTGGGTAACATGTGAGCGAACAGGACAGTAACAAACCTACTGAATAAATAACATTAATTTCATTATTATATAACTAAAAAACTATTTGGGCGGCATGACTGTTATCACTTCAGAGTTTGACAAGGTTGTTGGTGCAGAAAGCCTCATTTCACCTTTTAGTGACTATAAGCAATTAAAGTAGACATTTATAGGGTGTTAACTGCACCATACATGTGAGTAACACACACACACACACACACACGAATATGCTCGGGATGATTAAACATGGATGTTTGGTCATTTTTCAGTGACACTAATCACTAAATACTTTATCCTGGTCAGTTCTATCCCAGGAACGCTGAGCAGGAGACTGGACTACACCATGAATAAGATCCAGTCCATTACAGAGGCAGTTATCATTTCACACATTAAAAGTAAAAACCAGTTCAGATTTGAATAAACTTGCATCCTGTTAGGATGAAGAATTATTCCTGTCACATACTGACTAAAATCTGACAAAAACACCAGATGTAAACAGTTGATTAAATTATAGAAAATGTCATATCCATGTCGTAACACAGCCACCATACAGGCAGGAAAACTCGATTAATTATTTAATTATTGGTAATTTGTGACTCTTTTAAACAATCTGTGATTAGAACGATGTGTTAAATAAGGTTAAACTTTTTGTTGGCTGACATTTTGATCATTTAACCAACACCATATCTTCTGTCTTACTCCGATTTTAATCAGAGTGTGACACGTAATACTTTTTTATTCATTTATAGTTTCATTTAATGATATTGAACTTCTGTAACAGAAGTTAGTACCTGGTAAACAATTTCTTGGAATAATTGCACATTAATAGTGAGGTAAACCTTCTGTTATTTACCTCTCTCTCTCTCTCTCTCTCTCTCTCTCTCTCTCTTCCTTTACTGGATGATGTCCTATTCACTCGTTAATACTTTAGTTCCTCTTGGGCCATTTTTGAGCCAGTGACTAAGGTTGGACAAGTTCCTCATTTCTATGTGGTATTACACGCTCACACACGTGTCTGTTGCCTCATTAACATCTAAAATTGCTTCTTTAGTTTTGCTCTTGAGCTACAAGTGTGATGTTGCTAACAAGTCATAGAAATGTATAGCGTCCGGATTAGCTTGTGCACCAAATTATCACTGGGCTTTGTGGAGGTGTTGTTGATTTGTTTTCTGACTCTGTATGACACACTGATGTCTATAAACATGGACAAACAAGACACTAGAGAGAGAAAAAAAAAGTAATGAAAATCTCCTTCTTCTTCAGTACAGAGTTTGGTGTCAGACTCGGGGAGGAGCGTGGCCTACAGTCTGAAGGCAGAGATTGTTTATTACAAACATCATTCTGAAGTTTCATTTCTAGATGATTTTTTTGTGCAGAATTATTCTGTTGTTTTATGAAGCTGTTTCTGTTATTGAGATGAATGATGTTTGCTGATCTGTGCCTATAACTGGAGGTTATAGGCTGTAAGCAAATCCTCATACAGCAGAAGACAGACTTTAACCCTGAATCACTGTGCCGCTGTGTGTGTGGTTCCTCATTGGGTTCTGCTCCCGTGATCGCTGTCAGAATTTCAGATATCGCTCCATTACCATTTTTATCTTTATAGTCATCACATTCGGTGTCCTCAGACGTCATCACTTCTTAGACTGATTAGATAAAAAACATGTGAAAGCCCTAGATTTCTTCAGTTTCCATCAGTAGTGACATAATCAGCTGAATGGATTTGGGGTGTGCGTGATTAATACAAATATAATATACATACATCTGGTCCTTGAAGAACCCAGAGTTGTTGTTGTTGTTTTTAATCTAAACAAACAGCATCATGAAGAACAAGTCTGGGACGAAGCTTGCTAGCTTGCCATTGGGGGGCAACTTAGGGTTCAGTGTCTTGCCCAAGGACACTTCGGCATGAGATCACCCGGGCCGGGATTCGAACCGTGAACCCCACGGTTAGTGGATTAGTGGACAACCCGCTCTACCGACTGAGCCACAGCCGCCCTAGAAAAAAGTTCAATGAGGGTTTGAGTATAAAAAACATCCCAAACTTTGACAGAACTGTGACTCTGCCTAGTGGAGACTGCGCTTGGATAAAGAGGGGATTAGTCCAAAAAAAGAGGACAGGAGTAACACTGATTAGGATGCTGCCACCACCATTCTTCAGAGAGGATAGTGTTCTCAGTGTTGGATTTGTGCATAATGTAATGCTTTTTGCCGAGAACAGAATGTTTTGGTCTCAGCAGACCCGAGAACCTTCTTCACATGTTTGTGAGACTCCAAGCAGTTTCTTCCATCTGACCTGTGTGTTAAAGTGAAACACATTGATTATTTTCCACTAACAGCCCATCCCCAAGTGTTTTATTCCTTTTACACTACAGCAACTTACCAACAATCACAACGTATTATTAATACCGTCTTATTAACGTATTTATTGAAGAACAACATTTTTATCACTTTTTATTCATTTATAGTTTCATTAATTGTTGTGGAATGTTGGTGAAACATTAGTCTTGTTATCACTTCAGTTATAGCAGCTATAAGCAGCAGCTTAATCAGGGTTTATGTAGCTCTGTGAACACCACCCTTAAATAAACAGTTTATGTTAGTCGTTAGAATAAGCACTTCCCTATAGAGACAGGAAGAAAACTTTCATAACGGCCATGCTGACAGAATGCACATGCACACGTACACACACATACACACACACTGCTGCCATGTCAAAATGCATTTTCATTTTGATAGTATTTTATTTATCTAATGAAGTTTAGTGTGAGGGTGATGCAGCTTCTTTAGCTGAAATATGGAGTTTTCAGACACAAAATACAAAAAGATACTCCTCGTCTCTTCCTGCCTGAACAATCTTACTTCCTGTCACCATGGTGCACAGCTTCATGCTGAGCTGTACACACACACACACACACACACACACACTTGCATTCGCACAGCATCAAAGCGAAAATCTAACGTCCAACACTGAACTCTGCAGAGGCGCCAACAGAATATTTCAGAATTCATTTAAATAAAAATCACACAGTTTCCTCACTAGTGTGTGTTTCTGTTGCAGATTTATGCTTTGTGTGTTTATTTTCCCGTGTAACTGCGTGGCACATGACGAGGAAGTTGTGCCGTGATGCTGAACTCTCGGATATCTTAACCTCATGTTCACTTATGCAGCAACTGTTTATACAGAGACAGAGAGAGAAAACAATCACACAGTTTATCCACTCTATAATTCTGATGAACTCCAGACTCTGATTCAACAGTTCAATTCAACTGAAGTTATATTTGTATAGTAGCATCTGTACAGAAATATATAAATTCAGGATATAAACGTAACCGTAATGAGCGAGTCAGAGGTGATGGTGGTGACGAAAAACTCCCCGAGACAATAAGAGGAAGAAACCTTGAGAGGAACCAGACTCAAAAGGGAACCCATCCTCATCTGTTTCACACTTAATAGTGGAATTGTAAATCATTTCCTGTCTATACTGTGTACTACAGAGTCACACAGTTGTATAACCAGAAGCTTATGAGTAACTTATAAATATCAGCATCAGAGACATTTCTGAATTCATTATAGTTTTAACTTTAAGTTTATTTTGTCAAAGTTATCAACTGTTCAAAAATAGAGGCTAGAGTGCAAAACTGTTCTTAGCAATTGCAGTGCAAATGTTGTCCAAAAAAGAACATCTGCAGCCATCTTCATGGTTTCTAAGTGGTACCATCCACGGTAATCTCATGTATCTCTAGGCTGCCCATGTTGGAGGACATCAAGTGATGAGAAGTCCAACAGGAAGTAGGGCATCAAGATGGATTGGTCAGGTCTGGAGTGTAGAAGGGGTCAGGATCACTCCTATCTCAGGAGTAGCATGGAGAGAGAGAGGGCGGGGGGGCATCATCTCTGAAAGTAGTGCATCTGTAAATCACAGGTTTATGTTAATGTGTTTGTTCTAATACATTATCGTTTCTATAGTAAAAGTTCATTCACATGGACGTGTACAGCAACAGCTCCACATAAACAGATTTGTAAAAAAATCTTAATTGTTGATGTGGTGAAGTTTTCTGTAAGGAGATTGTAAGTTTATGTAACATTTATGGAAGGAGTCTCTAGTGTCAGCGCTTTGTAAGAGTCCGAGGTAAACTGTAACTTTATGTTTTCCGAAAAATTCAGGACACTGGCACTTCATCCTCCTTGCTACTTTATACACTATTCAACATTATACCAATTAAATATTTGTCAGAAGTTCATTTATCTGGTGAACTCTGATGTTAGACACTGGGCACAAGTAGGAGTGAAAAGTCTGAGATCCAATGTACTAAATTTCCTCAGTAGACATTTCAGAAGACCAATCACAGAGCTTTTCCTTTAGCTCACTGATTATCTCATTTACTGACCACTTTAAACAAAACTCTACTAATTTATAATAATATAGTAAAGATTTCTGTAAGTCCAGTCACTATGACTAACTTGTTCTGAAGATTCTGAAGCTTCTGGCCAGAAATGTGTACAGAAGCTGGCTAAGAGTCTTGTAAGAGGCTGATATCGCACAACGATGTATACAAATAACCCATCCATCCAGCCATTTTCTATACCGCTTATCCTACAGGGTCATGGGGAACCTGGAGCCTATCTCAGGGAGCATGGGGCACAAGTCGGTGTAGACCTTGGACAGGATGTCCATCCATCGCAGGGCTGTGTAGAAATAATGAATAAATAAATAAAATTATGCAAAAATAATTCAACTTAGCACATGTGTATCTGTGTGAGAAAGAGATAATAACTGAGAGCTCATTTTCTCTTCTGAGTCGCTACAGAATGTGTAGCCTAAGGGGTGTGTTTTCAGAGATGTAGCTTCAGTGTGTGTGTGTGTGTGTGTGTGTGTGTGTGTGTAGCTCAGAATTCTTTATTCCCCTTCTGTGCAAGCAGCCGCATGCACACACTGCTACCTGTCAGGACATCAGAGGTAAACAGATTTCCACATTCTCACCTCAGGAATGTGTTCCAGCTGTTGCTGGTGTTTTGGTTTGTGTTACAGTATAAAGTTCTACAGGAGCTGCGTTTATCACCTCATTTATCACCTTGTTTATCGAGTCTGTAAATGTTTTTTGTGGACAAACCAAAGTACCGTATTTTCCGCACTATAAGGCGCACCTAAAAGCCTTAAATTTTCTCAAAAATTGGCCGTGCGCCTAATAATCCGGTGCGCCTTATATGTGGACTGAGTTCCAAAATCTGTAAAAATGTTGTGCGACTTTGGTTGGTGTAACAACCGTATGCGCCTTATAACACGGTGCGCCTTATGTATTGGTCAAGTACAGAAATAGACCCCGTAATTGAGACTGCGCCTTATAATCCGCCTTATAGTGCGGAAAATACGGTAGAAATGATACTGTTCATAAATGCCACTCAGTTGTGAATTACCATGCAAGTTCATGGCCATTTACTTTTAGCTACATCCACAAACCAAGAGCTGAACATGCCAAAATGGTGACTAAACAGTCAAAGATGATTAATGTTTATAAAGATGCTGTAAATCCAGTTGAAATGTGTGATTACTCATATTCATGTATAAAGACCAATGAATTTCTTCTTCCTAATGTTACATAAACTCAAAAACACACCCATATTCCCATTTATCGCCATTCCCACTTACAGGAACATTGACCTGTTATTTACAACATTTATTATGTTTCAGATTTTTTGTAATGGTGTGTTTGTCTTTGTGTTACAGTGCTGTGGGTAAAACATGTCTGTTGATCAGCTACACCACCAACGCCTTCCCTGGAGAGTACATCCCTACTGTGTGAGTCACTGCAACACCCCAGGAACACTTACACAGTTTTCACAATGGTTCTCCCATTTGTTCTCCCTTTGACTCTCCAATTTGTTCTCCCATTGGTTCTCCCAATAGCTGTCCCATTGGTTCTCCCAATGGCTCTCCCATTGGCTCTCCCATTTGTTCTCCCTTTGGTTCTCACATTTTCTCTCCTGTTGGCACTCCCATTTGTTCTCCCTTTGGTTCTCACATTTTTTCTCCCATTGGCTCTCCCATTTGTTCTACCATTGGCTTTCACATTGGCTGTCCCATTGGTTCTTCCATCGGTTCTCCCATTTGCTCTCTCATCAGCTTTCAAGATAAACTACAGTAGACGCAACATATAATCTTGCTTTCTCTGTAGCTTCATTTACACTGATGTCACATCATCTGTTAATTAGAAATAAAAGCAAAATAAAAAATAAACGCTCAATAAATGTTTAGTCTTGTTATTAACCCGAGTTGGTTATACAAACTCATTTATAATGTTAAATCATTTACATCAATTTTCAACACTGTGTGTGTCTGTGTGTGTCTGTGTGTGTCTTAACAGGTTTGATAATTACTCAGCCAATGTGATGGTGGACAGCAAACCTGTGAACCTGGGACTCTGGGATACAGCAGGGCAAGAGGATTACGACAGGCTCCGCCCCCTGTCCTACCCACAAACGGTATACACACATACACACACACACACACACACATACACCTGGTCAGTAGGAGTTATGGTAACAGACAGTGAAGTATTTATTTAATTTATTTGAATAAATTAAAACAACTCAGGTGTGTTAAAATCACTGTTTTAATCTGGGTACATTTCTGTGTATTAGACACAGCAGGTCACAGAGTTTTGTAAACTGATCATGGTTTCTATTTTAGTCTTAAACAAAATAACTCAGATCTCTATATCAAGCAAAAACAATTTATTATTTACACATCTGAAAGTAAAAGCTTTAATAATTGTTTTATAGTAGTTTACTGTATATTTATGGAGGTGTGTGTATTAAACTGCTCAGTGTGGTGTATTTAACATAGTGTGTGTATTTTATGTGCTCAGTGCGTTTATCTCTGTGTTCCAGGATGTGTTTCTCATCTGTTTCTCTCTGGTCAGTCCTGCGTCGTTTGAGAACGTCAGAGCCAAGGTAAATTTACTGAATAATATTAACAATAAAATGCAATAATGAAGCTCATGCTGCTTTAATAACACACACAGAGAAATAAAGAACTTATTATCTGGTGCAATGTTAAGTCAAATAATGAATCTATACATAATTACACCAACAATTGTTTATTCAATAATAATAATAATAATAATAATAATAATAATAATAATAATAATAATAATGTAATTTTATCCCATTAAAGTAAATGTTTTGAAAAAATTCATTAATATTCAAGAGATACAATGACAATTTTTCTCTTTGTAAAGCTGTAATTGTAATAATTGTAATATTTCTCTTTATGAATTTTAATAATTTATTTATTCATAATAATGAAAGATCTGTGCAGTAAATCCACTGGACACTAGATGCCAGTGCGTACAAAAACATATAAATTGTCTGTTTATTAATTTCTTCAGGTCTCTTTATTCACTTTACAGAACCAGTTCCAAAAATCAGATGCACAAATTGTACATTATTATTATTATTATTATTATTATTATTATTATTATTATTATTATTTTACTATTACTACTCTACT